>JAYJMF010343028.1:0-12456 GCA_036873715.1 Salvia sclarea
CCCCCCCCGGCACTTGCGACCCCCCAGGGGAGGTGGGCTCCCCCCTTCCATTATCTTCCCCCCTTTTAAAAAAAAAAAAAAATCAAACACAATTTCAACTATAAGTATCCCTTCTTCATTTCATTTTTACATTAATCTTCCAATCTTCTTTATTTCTATACCATTTTATCCACAAATTCTATACTAATCCTCCAATCTTCTTCAATTTTTTTAAAAAATGAATCTATCTTGTGAGGAACGTCGAAGGCTAGCGCGCTCCGTGCGCAGTATATGGATCGACAAGTCGCGCTCCGCGAGGACCGCGCCGCAAGACAACATCTCAAACTCGAATACGACATGATCGAGGAAATGTGGGCGCGTTTTGGTAGTTGAAATTAATTTTTTTACTTTTTTCGAAAAATTGTATTGTAACTTTCCAAATATTCAATACAATTTAATTATTTTAATTAATTGCATAATTTAAATTTAAATTAGTTAAAAAATAAAAAAAAAAATAAATGTTAAGAACTCCAACATGGAGGTCTTCAATGCAAAAAAAGTGGGCTTAACTTCATTTCTTAAAATATTTTTTTTTTTAGCTAAACCCTCCATGTTGGAGGGCTTTGATGTGAACACCGAATAGCTAGGGACAGTTTACACATTACTTGTCCTACTATAATTATTATTTAAATCGTAGAAATTTAATTCAAGGGATACACCAAGATATGATAAAACATAGTAATAATAGAATCTATAATTATTTAATTTCCCTCAAAATAAAAAAATAATCTCGAATTACTTAATGGAAATAGGGACAAACTATTTCAAAATTACGATTAGTGTAAGTCTCTTCCTTTTCTTTTCTTGTTTGAAAAACCATATGAGTATCTTTTAAATGAAGCAAATCAGACAAGATATTTCTACAAGAAATGTCCATGAACGACTATCTTTCCTTGGATATTACATTATTATTGATCTTTATACGATTAATTTCCCTCGTAGTCATTTATTTGCTTTTAGTTATTGATTGATGGCTTAATTAAGAGATGTCAATCCATTCTCAAAGGTTGGCCATTTATTACTCACTAGAGAATCAATTAATATGTGATTAATTAATTAAAAAACACCACGACAATCAGAAACACAAACTAACTTAACTTATTTAAGAAGAATATGCTGCCTAACTGCATTGATGCATAAGAAATAGAAAAACAAAAATATCCAGTCAAAAAGAAAAACAAAGATATAGTACTTTACTTTCTAAATTCTTTCAATATAAATTATCCATACTCAAAATTTTATTTTTATCATACTAAGCCGAGAAGAATATGTTCTAAATAAGGACACTGATGATCTTTTTCTTTTATTTCTTTAATTGTTATGGAGTCTGAACTTCTAAATCAAAAAAATGATAACGACATACCCAATTTTAGGTCTAAAATAAATGGCATATGCAAAAACTAAGAAGCTTTTCGGTTTTCCTTTTAAAGCCAACAAAGTTAGTGATTTAGCATCAAGTCAATCTTTCAAATCTCAGCCAATAATGACTGGATTTCAACCTAGGGCTAGGAGTGGTATTTTACATGACACCAAACCAATACATATAAAAAAATAATTAGTTGGTTATTAACCTAAGCCTAATTTTTTATGGCGTCAGCACAACAACGATACCAAAATTATTGTCAAATACTACTTCTTTCCTATCCCATTAAGTATTCTATAATACTAGTATAACATTTCACATATTAAGGAAGACAATAATTTTAACCTCAATTATTGCGTAGAAAGGTAAAAAAGTAAAATAAATGTAATGATTATAGATGTAAATTTTGAAGTTTTGCATTATTTTTAATATTGAATTTTATAACAAAATTCTAAAAATCTTAAAGAGCTTATAAGCTCCAATAGTTTATAAGCTCTTGAAAAAGCTTATAAGATGCAATTTCTCAAGAGTTTATATGTTATCAAAATATTTGGATAATAAGATTATAAGTTAGAAAGAAAATTATGAATTTAAAGACAAAAAACTAGAGAGAAAAAAATAAAAAGAAATGATATTAGAAAGTTATATGTGAAAATATTAAACCATAACAAGGTTATTTTGATAAAATTGGTTGTTACTTATAAGCTCATGAAAAATAAGTTGGGGTTGAATAACTTCTTTTTTGGGAGCTTATAAGCTCCTAAAGCTTATTTTCACAGCTTATAAGTTGTTTATAATCTTATTTTGCCAAACACTTTACAACAATTTATAAGCTCCTAAACAGGTTATTAGCTGTTTTACGAAGTTTATGAGTTCAGCCAAATACCAATATCATAGCCTTCGATTTATCGTGTCGATGCAAAATAGCATACATGCCCATTGACCACTCATACATTTACAAATTCTATTTGATTTTTTGTGGGTTCTTATATTTTTATATGTTCCAAGTTTCCAACATGTCTGTCCACTTATACATATTGTTCGCTCGCTCGTTTTGTAACATACTTTATCATACTCTCTATGTCCCTTAAATGTATGCACGTTTTCTCTTTTCTATCCGATCTTTAAAAGCTGCAGATCCCTTTTCTGTAAATATATTTTACCAAAAAGTCAACAATCTTTAACTAACATACACACAATTTTTCAAAAAGCGGAATCCTTTCACCATCTACAATCACTTTCTCACTCATTTTATTAAAACCCGTGCATTTCAAAACTCGCACATACGAACCTTTTAAAATACATTTTACTTTTTTAATGCGATATACCACTCCACTATTCGTGCAACATATGATGGTAATAGAAGAACATAGGATAAAATGTGATGTTGACCAAAGTTTGGAAAATATAAATAGGGAAATAGATGAAGTGAGGGCGAGGAAATGAGGCGTCGCCGATTAAATCGGCAGGCGTATTCGTGGAAGGTGTGAGATGTCCCACTCCCTTTTACTCTGCTCTCAAATTCACCCCAAATAAAACCCCAAAATCCAACCCAAATCCCTCACCTGACTCTACTCCAATAGTCGAAACTACTCTTTTTTCTTTCTCTCATTTTCTCTTCCAAAAATTTGATTAGTTTCATAGTCATTCTATGGAATGATCGATTATCGCTCCGCCGAAATGAATCTATGGTCCGCCAGCAGCGCCGCCGCCTCCGACGCCGACGCCTCCATGGTTGACGCCTTCATGTCCTCCTCCTCCGACCTCACCTCCTTCTGGCCTTCCTCCTCCGCCTCCGCCGCCGCCCCGCCGCCGCCGCAGCAGCAGCTCCTCAACCAGGAGACTCTCCAGCAGCGCCTCCTCGCTTTAATCGAAGGCGCCCGCGAGAGCTGGACCTACGCCATCTTCTGGCAGTCCTCCGCCGCCGACTACGGCGGCGCCCCCGCCGTCCTCGGCTGGGGCGACGGCTACTACAAGGGCGGCGAGCGGCCCCCCCACCCCGCCGCCTCCGCCTCCTCCTCCGCCGCCGAGCAGGACCACCGCAAGAAGGTCCTCCGCGAGCTGAATTCCCTCATCTCCGGCGCCGCCGACGACGGCTGCGGCGGCGCCGCCGGCATCGACGAGGAGGTTACCGACACCGAGTGGTTCTTCCTGATCTCCATGACCCAATCCTTCCTCCCCGGCTCCGGCCTCCCCGGCCAGGCCCTGATCTCCGCCGCCCCCGTCTGGGTCGCCGGCGGCGACCGCCTCTCCGCCTCCCACTGCGACCGCGCCCGCCAGGCCCACGGCTTCGGCCTCCAAACCCTCGTCTGCATCCCCTCCTCCAACGGCGTCGTCGAGCTCGGCTCCACCAGCCTCATCTTTCAAAACGTCGATTTAATCAATAATGTCAGAACTCTCTTCAAATTCAACGACAACGATCTCGCCGCCTGGCCCCTCCCCGTCCCCGCCCCCGCCCCCGACCCCGCCGCCATCTGGCTCACCGACCCCGCCCCCGACCTCGCCGCAACCACCACCTTGAAACCCAGGAACGCCTTCGACAACAACAACAACGCCAGCTCCAGCGGCCTCACCGAGAGCCCCAACTTGGTGCAGCATAGAGAAGGCTTCTTCAACCGTGAACTGAACTTCTCCGAATTCGGATTCAACGGCGGAGGCAGCCGAAATAGCACCAGCGGCATCAGCTGCAAGCGCGAATCCGGCGAAATTCTCAATTTCGGGGAGAGCCCTAAAGAAGGGGACACCAACAACACCAGAAAAAGGGCCACGACAACGGCAACTGCCGAGGAGGGGATGCTCTCCTTCACCTCCGGAGTCCTCCTCAAGGCCGACAACACCGTCCTCGAATCCGACGACCACTCCGACCTCGAGCCCTCCGTCGCAAAGGAGGTCGACAGCAGCAGGGTCGTCAACCCGGAGAAACGCCCCCGGAAACGAGGCCGCAAGCCCGCCAACGGGCGCGAGGAGCCTCTCAACCACGTAGAGGCAGAGAGGCAGAGGAGGGAGAAGCTCAACCAGAGATTCTACGCGCTCAGGGCCGTCGTCCCCAACGTTTCGAAGATGGACAAGGCCTCCCTCCTCGGGGACGCCATTGCCTACATCAACGAGCTCAAGTCAAGGAACCAGAGCCTCGAGTCGGAGAAGGACGAGCTCAGGGGCGAGCTCGAGGCCCTCAGGAAGAGGGCCTCTCCTTCCCCATCCGCAACTCCAATTCCGACTCTAAATCACAACCAAAATGAGAAACAAAACCCGACCCCGACGGATGTGGAGATGGACGTGAAGATCATCGGGTGGGACGCGATGATAAGGGTGCAATGCAGCAAGAGGAATCACCCGGCGGCGAAGCTCATGGTGGCGCTGAGGGAGCTCGAGCTCGAGGTTCATCACGCAAGCGTTTCAGTGGTGAATGATTTGATGATACAGCAAGCAACGGTGAAGATGGAAGGCCGCCTTTACACGCAGGAACAGCTTAGGGTAGCTTTGATATCCAAAGTTGCTTAGATTAGATAAAGAGATTATTAATTTTAATTAGGCCATTTAAGCAAAGTCTCCTATATATCATATATATGTGATCATATCATGTCAAATTGTGCTCTTGTTAGTTAGTAACATAGCTAGAATTTGAGTGTTTGTGTTTAGTTTCTTATTATCCTTCATCATGTCTATGTGTATATAACCCCACAAATATTGGGATTTTTATACAGTTGTGGAGTTTCCCATGTTTTTTGTGACACAAAAAAACTTTTTGTAGACTATAGTTGGAGAGAAATATTCTATTTTCGGTGAGAGGCCGACAATTTTGGAGGGGACGGCATTTGAGATAAGTTTATTACTACTAATTTCTAATGTATTTTTTTTTTTCACAGATTTGGCAATTGGTGACATATATGTTCATGTTCAAGTTTGAATGGTGACTACTGTTTATGCAATAATTGTGTACATGCGCACGTGCTTATAGAAATGTCTGTAAAAAATGAAAAATAATGGGACAAATCTAGGTAATTTTGACACCCACATTATCATCGTGGGTGATATGACTTTCTATTAAAAATCTTATAAGTTTCTCAATTATTGTGGAGACATTGGGAATTGGGACCACTACATCAACATGATAGATTTTTAAATCCACTCATTCGAAAACAGTGGAATAAAATTCTGTCATTTCCAGGTAAAATTACCACATATACATATATACAACACAAGGTAAAATTACCACATTTACATATATAAATAAGGTAGGTTTTCAATAGAAATTATGTTTCATGTGATAATTAGGTATCAACATTTAAAACGACGATTTGGACGAGTACTAGCAGTAGTAAATAAATAGGGTAACTAATAATAAATGTGATGAGATGTGATATCATCGTAAATGTCAACAACTCAAAATGTAGAGGAATAATATCTTGTTGGTTGGTGAATTAAGCTTATTGAATTTGATTATAAAGTAAACCTGTATTGTGAAATTAAGCTTAATACTGCTTTGTATTTATTATGTACTATCCCTCGTACACACAGGCACCGACCAATTGCAAATAATGAAAGACTCAATGTAGACGATATGGACAATTGATTGATTTTTATTAGCATTAGCATTACTATCTACCTATATATTTTTTTTTAAATCAGAAAAAGGGAAATTTCATTGCAAGATGGTATCAGGATACCACAAAAAATATTACAAAGAAGAGGAAGAAAAAGAAAGAGACCCAAAAAAGGGAGAAGACAGAAAAACAATGGAATCCTTCAGGAGATGTCACTCGGGGGCCCAGCCGTCTCGAACCAGCTCTTAAATCCGAATATTTCACCTGGATGCTGAAAGCTTTTTTCCAACTCCAAAGTCTAGATTTAATCTCCGAGATGATCTTGTCTCTGTCCCAAAATTAATTATCGAATTTGATAGCATTTCTCCATTTCCAAAGGCACCAAATACTTGCGCACCAAATCCCAAAAGAAACTTTCGATCCGCTTTCCATCCTAGATTAGTGAACTGAATAATATGTACCTTCAAAGTATGCCCCAAAGTCGATTGAATTCTGATCCATTTCAAGATCCCTCTCCAAATCTCCATTGCCTCATCGCATTGAAAGAAGAAGTGGTCAGCTGTCTCGGGATTATTTTTGCAGGCAACACATTTTGTATCCTCCACTGCTAAAACGACGTTTCTCCTAACAAGGTTATCGCATGTAGCGAGCCTACCTTTCAGGATCCTCCACGCCGTAGTTTTTGCCTTAAAAGGTGTTGGCGCTTTCCATATCATTGTCAGAATCTTATCCTCAACTGGGAGTGTGGCCTTGGGGTCCGACGCATATTGAATAGGGTTAAATGCCAATTAAACCACCAATTATACTAAAAATGCAATTGCAACGTGACATTTGAATCTTGGCAATTAAATATACGAACTTTCAATTTTTTTTTGTAATTGGAGCTCACGTCATTTTTCCGGCCAACGGAAAATTGAAAGTTCGTGTATTTAATTGCAAAATTCAAACGTTGACTGACTTGACTTGACAATTACGTCGGTGCCAATTGCAAAAAATTGAAAGTTCATGTATTTAATTGACAAGATTCAAATGTCGTGTTGTAATTGCATTTTTGAGTATAATGGGCTATTTAATTTGCATTAAAAGTTAAAACCTATTGAATACAAGAAACTCGGAAAAGAAGGAATAATATTTATGTGATGAATATGATAATTCGTAATCAAAATAAAATTTAATGTATATATAATCCAATCCAAATTAAAATCCTAAAATCTAGATACATAAAATATAGGATTACACATGCTTGTTTTGTGTCCCAACTTTTAACATTTTATTCAAAAACATCCACGATTTATGCTTCCTGAAAAAATTCATCTTTCAGCACTTTTAAGAACTGCGATTCGAAAAAATGTTAACAATTTACATTTAAAAATTGTGGTAATAGGTACTTTTACCCTCTTGGATTAGAAAAAAATTATAAACACCATCTTGGATAAAAACATGCACTAAGTGCCCTATATGTGAAAATATCTTTGGTTGCTAATGGATTCTCTTGATTTTTTAGTAAAAAGTCTTACACTTGAATGATTATAAATAAGAAAGAGACGAGACTTTGCTGATATTTCATTATAATTACAACTTTTTAAGAGATGAAATCCTGTTTCCCGAATGTATATATACATTATCTTATTTAAACTCAAAATTTTCATTCTATTTTCATCATCACCTATGAATTTTCATCCTATATACATATACCTCAGAAACACCGGAGTTTTTGTGTTTTATTAAGACTTTTGACAGTTACTCAAAAAAATCATTTTGCACAAGGTAATTTAATTATCTTTCAAATGGGATAGGTAGATACTACCGCAAATTTAATTATCTTTCAAATGGGATAGATTAGAATTTTTTTAGAAAACGTAAAGTGAGAGCATATTTTAGAAAACATTAATCGAAGACGATTTTTAAAAATTGTGAAAAATTAAGGACAAGGAATATAACTAACCCTATAAAATAAGATGCTCATATTGTCATCAAACATGACATTCTTGATTTTTATTACAAAAAATGGATAGTTGCGCTTGGAGAAGAGAGAGTAATTTTAATTAGTTGGTTTGCATATTTTATTTTTATTTCATTTAGTTGAACCTCAGTAGAAATTCATAAATTTTATTTAATTAGAAAGATTTAGCTATCTGCACATTCATATCACTTGCACAAAGGGCTGATTTATGTCATTTTCACTCATAATATTATTCATACAAACCAAACTCTTTGCATCACTATTTATGTCAATACATTGAATCTACACGTCGTAATCTCCCTCGACTTTTATTGTGTTTTAATTTCATTCTCTCATTTTTCTCTTTGCAGCAATTTTATAATAAAATAATCACTCCCAACTTTATACCCTCTATTTTTTGTATTTGCCATATGTTTGTCTATGCAACAACAGAGTAGTTTATATTTATATTTTGAATAACACTAAATTTATTTGACCACAGGCGGAATCAATTTTTGGGCCCACGAAATTTGATGTTTATTTAATTGGGATAATCTGTTCTTGAATACTACTCCTATTGTTTTATATTTTATCAGGGGTTAATTGTTGTAAGAACACCAATTTTGATCATTTTTTGATTCCACACACTTTAATTTTTGGGAAAATCGAAGTATATCATTTTGATCAAAACAATGTCATTTTAATTTAATTTTATTTAAAAAAAATAAAAATAAAACAAATGTACAGCTCATCAATCCACCTAAACACTCCCTTCCCCTTGTTAATTAATATTTCAAAAATCTGCTTATATTTGACTTTGAATTGAACTTGTTTCTTTGTTCCGACCTTTATCGTGTTGCACTATTTCATTGTGTACTTCACTAACTCATTCCATTCGGAAAACTCCAAAAAATATTATTAATGTAAACGATCAATAAAAGTAAGAGTTACATAAACAGAAAATAAATGTACGAAGATTTGGTTAACTTTGTGTGAGATTTAATTAATTAGGAGTTGGAAATTGCATTTAGATATATTTGAACAAAAATGAGCACTTTAACTCCTTTTCCCTTTTACATTAAGCTTAATTTTAGTGGTGAGTATTCAGATTTTGGTTCGATTTTTTGCCTAAATCGAATCAAATCGAAGATCCGAATTCTTGGAATAATTCAATCCGGTCCGAACCGAAAAAATCGAATTTACAACATAATTAAAAAAAAAATCGAAAATTCGAAAATTTGAAAAATTGATACCGAGTTTATTATATATTTTATACATTGTATATTTTATAATATATATATTTTTAAGTAAATTATACATATATTTAAGTAAACTAAAAATTATATATAATTTTTTTAAAATAAATTAATACGTGTTTTATAATATATATATTTCGGATTTTGGTTTTTCGGATTTAATACATATTAATTCGAACCACACCGAAAAAACCGAAATTTGGCAAAAATGAAATCCGAACCAAATTTTAAATTTTGGTTTCGTTCGGTTCGAATATTCGGTTTTCGAATATTTTGCTCACACCCACTTAATTTATCTTCAATCTTATTGAGCTGTAAATTGTATATTTGTATCTATGTTAAGCTAATTTATGTTACACGTACTTTGCATAACCCACACTAACTTCTACCAATAAACATCTTAATCAGGCGCTAAACAGATATACGCTGAGCTAATGGATGTCTAATTAATGGAAATCTTGACAATAATATTATATTATATATCACACTATAATCAATAATTTAATTAGTTGGATAATCCCTTTAAGTGTGACCGATTGGCGGCATAACGAAGATATGATTAAGAGATCATGAATCTAGAATTTAAAGATGCATCTAAATCAAGTTATGTATGTATCAATAATAACGATTCAAAAAATGGAAAAATGAAGGTATAAAAAAAGATGAAGTTGGGTATGATTGAAACCATTAATAACTTATTTTATGTTTTATTTTTTATATAAAAAGATGTACCACTAATCCAGCTATTATTAATGTGGACAAGAGACAGAATAGTGGAGAGGGCAGGTGAAGATGCCTTTAATTTTATAAAACAAGTCATAAATACAATTTATCTATCATGTGTTACATGTGATTAATTGATTAGTTTAGTGATGCATCTAGTCATATATCACATGGCCCACACTTTCTTTTTCTTTTTCATTTTAATTATATTTATTATATATTTCCATGACTTAGTTTTGCTTCTAAGCAACTTTTTCTTAGTAATTTGCTAATGACGCGACAGAAATTTATAAACAAGTCAAGAAAGTTTATTTTTCTTTTTCTTTTTTTTGGTGAAGACAAGAAAGTTTGTTTCTATTTGCTAGATAGTTGATTGTTTGTCTAAATGGTTTAAATTCGTTGTATATGTCATGTATATATATTGTCACCTCACTGCATAAATTTACAATTTTATCCAATAGTTCCCAACTTATAATTTGAATATGGCTTTATTAACTGTAATAAATCCATACACTGATAATTTTGAAATTCCAAATTAAGATTTGGCCATAGTTCCATTGCTTTGCGAGTTTCGACTGGCCTTAACCATAATTTTTGAAAGTCCGAAACCAAAATGATCAAAGTACGAGTATTTTATTCACCAATTTTATAGATTATGGAAAAAGTTGAAACTAACTTAGTGTATATTTATTGTGAGTGGTGATAAATTAAGATTGAATTAATATTCGAAAAATAAAATAACCAAATAAATTCAAAATCAACCAATCCACTAGAATGTATAATAAATTAACCTATATTATGTTTGTGAGTTTGTCTATCCATTCCATGCGATTAGCCCTTCTAATAAATGATTTCTCATCCCAACAAAATATTTATTAATTTATTATTTTATCCTCATAGACCCCAACTTAAGATATATATATAAATAATTCCTATATTTAAAACACCCACAAAAATTGGGCTATGTTATGACTTATGAGACATCTGGCGCCTATGGGAGTCAAAGATCAAAGTATGGAATCGGGGCAAAACATTTACTGTTTATGATGATAAATGATTTATTATAAATATATAATTTTGGACTTATATGGTAACTAGTAGATTACTTTTTTTGAATAAATTATGAGGCTAATGAATAGAGAGTCACACCTAAAAAATATTAATATTATTTATTAATGTAGGAGTATTATTTTATCATCATAGACCCCAATATAAGATATATATAAATAATCTCTCTATTTAAAACATCCTATGAAAATATAATTGGTGATTCATAATGGGGTTCATCCCTCTTACCTCTCCACATATATTAATTATGACCGAAAGCAGTAAATCTAGAAGATTATAAGATTTAATTAAAACATTATCTCTTTCTTAAAACTCAACAGATACTCATTGTAATAGCAAATTCTCACCAAAAAGGGCATAACCAAAATTTGAAATTGTTAGAAAATAGAAGAGTGATTATAGGTGGTTTGAATGTGGAGAATGATTTTGGTGTAATGATATAGAAAGAGATTTGATATTTTAGTATGTGTAGAAAGGAATTTAGAGATGAGCTCTTGTCTCCAGAGAACTTAGCTTTTATTATTTTGTAGCTTGGTTACTTGGTTACAAATGGTTACAAGAGTACATATTTATAGGTGGTGGAGGATCGTTCTAGATCTTCATTTGTTATATCAAGAATCTAGATTTTTCTACTATTATCTAGCTAAGAAATTCTCTAGATATTATTACATCTCATATATTCTAGATACTTCTTGAATATTATGATCTTGATAATTCTAGAATATGTATAGATTCTACTAATGATTAGAATTCTCTAGATAAATGCATCACTTCTCAATAGAAATTGATATAGTTTAGAGTTGTATGGAGTTATTTATGGATTTCTAGAAAATCCACATTTAACTTTTTCCAGTTCTTAAATTAGTGTGGTTGTGAGCATGTTTTATGTGTTGATAGAATAGTGGCTGCAACCTGATAATCTTTGTTGTAAATTCAAACTATGTTTAGTATTTTTTTTTTTTAAATAAGAAGACTATAAAGCAATATAATCAACTTCAAAAATAATAATAATAAGAACTAAGAAGGCTGAATAAAATGGGGGAAGAGTTTTTGAAGACCGAAAGAGGCTGGCGTAGAGGTCCTACGACATTAACTTTAATTTGATTTAATTAAACGACCATTAATAAATATCAAATAGATTAACAAGAAATTAAATGAGCTTCTGCAATTAATTGAAGGGTGATTCTAAATGTGGTCCCAATTTTATTCATTATATTCATTACAGACTTGCAAATTTGCAATTGGGCGGACACATAAAAATATTTTATACGAAATTTTCAGTTATGAAATTTAAAAGGACAATTTTAATTGCTTATAATTTTGGTGACAAAGTCTATGATGTTTGACCATCTTATGAGCCTCTCATTTCACGAATTTACACACGTCAATTCGTGAAATAGTGAATTTTACACACATTTCACGAATATGCATTGGCGAATTCGTGAAATGAAGTGTAAAAATACCATTTCACGAATTTGCAGATGCGAATTCGTGAAATGATGCATTTTACACACCAATTCA
>JAYJMF010343069.1:0-12451 GCA_036873715.1 Salvia sclarea
ATGGAGGTGCGGGGAATCGAACCCCGTGCCTCTCGCATGCGAAGCGAGCGCTCTACCATATGAGCTACACCCCCTTGTTGTTAAAGGATTAAGTTCAATAAAATATATTTACACTCACTGAACTTGGATGAAGATATCAGACATGGAGCATTTGAGATCAACTCAGAATAAAGGTAACAAATATTTGAACTAAATGGAAGACATATTCGATGAAGTATGTCGTGAAAGAAAGAGAATTGCGATGTTAGTTTTCTCTGGTTGGGAGTTGGGGTGCAACAAAAGATCCTCTTATTTCGTCTGACTTTTGTATTTTGTATTTACAATGGTATAGTACATGACCAGACATCAGTATCCTCTTGAACATAGTTTTCTCCATAACTAGTAGAGTGAAACCAGAGTTTGCATGGAACTAATTATCATTTAAATCATTTTCTTTACAATTTGATCAAATCTTGAATTTCACGTACCTGTCACTCTCTTAACAATTTGATCAGATCTTGAATGTAACGTTCCATTCATTTAAGAAGTAAAAGATAACGTAAACATTTTCCAATTCGATCTCTTTTGCCCTCTCTAAATCATTATGTCAATTGTTCAAAAAGCTTTTGAGATATTTGTTTGTATGCCATGGGTAATAAACCGATGTGGCAGACGATATTCAAATCTTGATTTTTGTATAAAATTCAACTGTATTTCAATTTTCAATCATCATATGATTCTTTCTGGATCAATAGCATAAACTTAAATCATACATGAGCTATAATTTTCCATAAAGCAAACTGCAGCTGGCCAAAAACTAAACCCGCCGGATGTGATTTTTTGGGTCGGGGTCCCTTGGCACGACCCTATCCAGCGACTTTGATAGTTATGCTACAATATAATTCATGCAGGGGGTCATAAAAGGAAAAGAGTAAGTTCAAAAAATCTTCAGCACTTGCTTTGGTCACACCCCAAGGAAAGACATAGCAAATAGAAAAGTAAACTAAGGGGGATATGAAGTACTGAATCAAAAAATAGTCACAGATGATCATATTATCCAAAATGGGCATCTTCCAAAAGTTGGACCAAAATATTGATATCAGAATTGCTTTCTATGAAAGAATTAATCAGGACTTCAAATATCCATTACGCACTGTCAAAATTTATCTCAAAATAAAGGAATGCACCAATAAGACCAGAATTCTTTACTGAATGATGGAACAAGGTTATTCCAGCATCACCACATCCACACAAACCGGGAAGAATTTCCAAAAGAGAACCTGCACATATAAAGATCACAACGATCAGCATAAGATCGAAATTGAGGAAATTTTAACCACTTCCAAAAAATTGCTACTGTATTGAACAGTTATACTTGTGACTGTTTAAGCAGAAAATGAGAAGAAACAATCCTACAGACAGACGATATAGGAGCAGCTTTCAGCACATAGAATACACTGTTATGGGACTAATCTATGAAATTTCCCTCCCAAAACCAATGATAAGAAATTAAGAATATCTGCTACAGAAGTTTTAAGGGAGAAGTATTGAAATGGAACAGTTACAGAGAAGTTAGAACTAAATGGAGTATTAGGACTAACCTTTATCAATTGATCAACATGCTCAGGCCTGTAATAGACATCCACACACAAAAGCTGATCTAGGTATCACTTTCGTATTTTCTGAAATGTAACTTCAGTCTCTTATCAGCCATCTCGCTGAATTATGTTAATAAGATGAAAAATCTCCTTATGTAGCATTCGCTGAGCTGGTCTCTTTGGAGTCGAAGCTCGGGGAGCTAGGAAGTTCTGTTTCCCTGACAACTCTACTATATACAACTTTGAAAGGTTGTGAACAATATGGTCGTTTGAGCAAACTTAATGGCATTCGCAACATCTGCTTTTTGTTCCTTTTCCCTCTAACTAAAACATTGAATGTTTTCTCACTGTCAGCCTTGCACTGCTGTCTCTGAACATGGTAATCATTGCATCTCTGGGATTCTTCAGTTGGACCATTACTGCTAGGTAAAAGGTTAACAGGGAAGGGTAGACCATGGAACTTGGGTTCATTGATTTCTTCCCCACTACCTGATTGAACCACATCTATATCACGTAAGTTCTCCACTGCCTCTGATGCCGGAAGATCTATTTCTTTCTTAGACTCATTCCCAGAGTCGAGATCCAAAGGCAATGCCAAATTTAGGTTCTCTGAGTTGATGGATTGTTCCTTCTCCTCCAAAACAGGTTTAGCAATTGGTTCAACAACTGTTGGGGAGGGAAATTCTAGCGGGTGGCAACCAGGCCAAAGTGTGACAGGAATATATTCCTGCGTGTTAGCACGTATATTGCATTGCCAAGCAAATTGACCGTGATGAAATGGGCTGGTTACTTGAAAAGTGCTAGGTGGTAGCGACTGGGCCTGTGTATAAGGAGGGTACATAAAAGGTAAGGGGTGGAGTATGTTTGGTGTTGTTGGTGGCGAAGGATACGGGTGGTGAGGAGAGGAAATTGGACTGGGTAAAAGAGTAGCATGACCTTGATGAAGTCCCATATTCATTGGCCAAGGAGCTCCTGGACCAGAAGAGAGAGAAATATTCATAGGCAATGGTGCAACACGTGGACTCACAACAGATGGATTGTATGGAGCTGCTAAAGCTGACAATTTCTTGTTAGAAGCTTCTCTAGAATCACTTGGACATGCCACTGGAAGTTTTAATTTCTGTTCTTCTACCCCTTGCAAAGTGGTTTCCAAATCGTCACTGGATCTAGAGACCAATAGATCTTCAGTACAGGTACCAGTTTCTGACGAAGAATGAGCACAATTTAACACATTATCTGTGGGGGCACCTAGCTCTTCATTTTGGCTGGACTGCACTTGCACCATACTCTCAGATACAACCACCAAGTTTTCATGATTCTTTGCAGTATCTGAGTGTATTTCTTCTTTCTCTTCTGGAGCTTCATTTTCACTTTTCAGTTGAGCTGTGGAAGTCATGACTGAATCCTGGATGCTCCCTTCCTGGTCCTTTTGTGAATTCAGTACCGCGGACACAGATTTTTCCTGGGCTTCTTTGTGCTGTTCTTCAGGTTCCTCTAGTACTCTGTTATAATGGGCATCATCGTCGGGATGTCTCACCTGCAACATAGATATGGTACCAGGCGGTGCCAGAGCTACTTCCTTATATGAAGGAGATTTACCCAGACTTACTATTGAACTTCTCTTTGCAACATTTCCAACCTCCTTTTGTGCAGAAACCGGCCTCGAATCTGTTGGAGAGCATAATGTCTCATCCTCATTTTTAGAGTTCCCCGTTGCACCATCCATGATGGATGACGACACAGACTTCACTCTATATGCTACAGTTTTCACAACTTTCCGTCCATATTTGGCCCCTGGGGATGAAGTCTTTGCTACATAATATTCTGCAATGCTTCCTGCAGGAATGGCTCGTTTTTTTAAAACATAAATCTTTCCACTTTGGTGGTTATTCTTCAGTGTGGCATGATCCAGTTCAGCAACAAGATCTTTCTTCTGGTGATTAAAAATCTTACTTCCATGTTGACGTCGCTGCCTTAGTCGTTTTCCAAACAAGCCGGATGATCTTGGTTTCTGAACTGGCTGCCAACCGTCTTCTCCTTCAGCATGTGTTTCGAGTGGTACATCACAGGAATCAGGAGTTTTAGTTTCAGGTTCCTTTGTCAATGGTTGTCCAGGCTGGACAGGTTTTTCATCAGGAAGTGCTTCCATAGTGTCTTCAGGCTGAACTGGCTGAGAGAGGGACGCATTGGTCACAGCTGCCTCAGCAACAGAGTCATGGACTTGTTTGTCTTCCTTTGCCTCCACTGTAAAGGCATCTTTTGGGGGGATTTCAGTATCTGAGGTGGCTAGGTTGTCTTGAAGGAATTTCTCCTTAGCCTAAGATCAACCATAAAAGAGCAGGAAAATAAGATTTATTACACGAAAATCTGAGAGCTTTATATGAAAACCATATTCGTTGGGTGTGTAGAAAAAAAAAAGCTCATTTCTCCTTCTGTTGGAATTGTCTATTTGGGAAGCTATTAGCAATATGAGCAGCCACAAACTCTCAGTTTTATAGAGAAGATACACCTTGTCTGGATAGTAATATTGACTTGCATAAAATAATTAACAAGAAGAAACAACTAAACAAGACAAACCTTTGCAATGTAATTTCTTCTCTTTGATCCCATGGCATCTTTCCCTTTAGCATCCTGGCTTGGATTTATGTAGTCAAGCAAATCTGATACACTGGTAATAACAATTGTTAGTAAATAAGAAACTGATCTAAGTTTCTGGTTAAATCATTATCACGCTTTATGATCAGACTTTAAACACATACAGAATGGACACGAAACAAAGAGAAGGCATTATGTTCTCTATTGCACTTACCATTTTGCTCTTGCATGACCACCTAATTCAAGAGTCTAAACTATTAAAGAGGAGAGCCATTTAATCGGTAGCAACACCAATTGGTGTACATGAAATTACTTGTCTACTGAATCCCGTTGTCCTTGAATTTGAATATTCGAGACATTGATTTTTTAAAAAGGAGCTTAAAGTTATGCAATTAAACTAAAGAATAAAAAAATTAATGATATCTGCAAGTGGGTGTCCTACCAGGCGCTTGATTCTCTAACTATACTCAGTCAAGGGTCCTAAAGGTGGCTCTACAAATAGAGGTTAGCATCTCAGCAAAATCACAAGCATTAAATGGCAGATTAAAAGAAAAAAGAAAAGAAAAGAAAAGAAGGAAGTTGATTTACCTTAGGTGGCCCTTGCTGGCTATAGAAGCATCTGGCTTCCGTGTCCCATTTCGAGCAGCTTCTTGCTGCTCAAAAGCCTTCGATTCAAAGTATTCAAGCCATGCAGCTGCATCCTGTAGCATACACAAATAAAACCAAGAACTGTTCGATTAAACTTTCTGAAAAGTTTCTCACAACCGGAAACTATAGTATACAGATCAATAATCTCCGGAACTCAAAGCAAAAACTGTGCAAAATAGTATCAACTGTCCCCTTAATTATCTAAGCAAAGTGCAATATAAAGCGAGAATCAATTTTCTTGCATTTTAAGGAGTCAGAAAGGCACTAATACCTGTGTCCGGAGGTCGTCTGGTCCCAGCTTTGCCCTAAGTATTTGTAATGTTGTCTGTTCGTGCTGAACACTTAGAGGATATGCTTCCATCAATGAGAGGGCTATTGCAATGGCATGATAACTTGCAGCTGTCTGAAATGATTAAAGCAACAAGAGTATTTTTATCTGAAACATACAATCTCAAGCTTACAAAGAATATTGAATAATTGTCTATTTAGGTGCATAGTTGAACTAAAAGACAAAGCACCAAAAGTCTATAGTTGATAGGATGGTTCAAACAAAGTTTCAGTAATGAAAGAATCTATCATATCTTCTTCATACCCTGGAAAGTAAGGAAATCAAGAAATTTCTAAATACTAATTGTATTGGGCAAAAGGAATTACACAAAATATCATTTGGAAGCAAAAGGAGTACATAATCTAATTGTGGCTATTATCATGTTAAAGAAAATATAATGACATAAGTATACAAGAATAATATAATAGTAAGATAATTAGCTGAATTAGCAGGGAACCTGAATATGGTCTGGGCCAAGAAGTTTTTGGTTGCATTTCAGCGCTTTATGAAGATATCTTAGTGCAACATGCACATTACCCAGGCCTTCCTCCATCATAGCCACATTTATGTATGTTGCCGCAGTGTTTGGATGTGATGGGCCACAAGTGAGATGCAAGAGATACAATGCTCGCTTTACGTATCTAAATGATGGAAGCAAAGGATTATTGTTATTATCTTGTATCAATCGTAAACATTAACACAAGAATAAGTTGAACCTAGAAGACATCAATATGGCTGTATATTATTAGGCTTATATTCTTCAGTCTCCGATTATTTTTGAATTTTTAATCTTTAACAAGTCACCAAATAGCTGAAAATGCATGGAAGTAAATTCACGCACAAAGATAATGGTCCCTGTAATTTAATCTTCTACTATGATATTGGAAGCTAATATTCCATATATAAACTTGGAACATGCAAAAGGTTCATCTTTATTTGGAAAAAGCAGAGAGGTCTTCCAAATTCTTAGAATGGATATTCATGTTTAGGAATTTATGGAATAATTTCAGAGTGCAAAAGGCAGTTATCAATGTAACATACTTGAGAGCCAATTCCGTGTGTTGTAGTCTGTAATAAAACACAGCAAGATCCCCATAACTTTTCATTGTATCTGGATGATCAAGACCCAGCTCTCGCTCATTGATATCCAAGGCTTTTTGTTGATAGATAGTGGCCTGTACATAACAACAAAATAATCAAGAAAACAGTACTAAAAATAGACATACCAATGCAAATCTAGTACGTGTCATGTAGAGATGCTCATAAAAGATAAACTTCAATATTTCCCCCCCCTATGAAAATGTGAGATAGTACAAAAGATTGAGCAAAGACCTGGTTGAAATCTCCGGTGTGATATAAAACAACCGCAAGAAGGCTGTAAGCACCAGCTGTCATACGATGATAAGGACCACAAACTGCTACCAACTTTGCGAGGGCCTATAGTCATTGACAAATTACAGCTGTTTTAAACTCATCAACCACAAATCGAAGCAGTAACTATATATTTCAATTAGCTTTTCACAGATTGTTTTATCTGAATGTGTTTCTGGAGTTAATCAACAAGCAAGGAGAAGAAAAAAGCCAATGTGCAGTTCTTGACCCGACTGCTGATCTAGTCTCCATCTAGAGAACATTTATAAGGAAGCCTGACAACATAGCATCACCGAAGGATTTATTGTCACATATGAAATACCTTTGTTCCATAGCTAACAGCTTCTTCAAGTTTTCCTTTATCCAGGGCTGTTTTAGAGGATTCCAAGAGTTGTCTTCCATCAGCAGACGAGCAAGCCGCTTGCTACAGTAAACATATCACGTTTCTTTTACAGTGAAAACTTCATAGATGGAAGGTGAGATTACAAAATCTACTTCATTATGGTGGATAAGGGATCCCAGCTAACCTTATGCACTGGTACAAGGCTGACTATATCTTCCTTCTGAAAAGGGCGTGCAGATTTCATATCAAAGTCTCTTGGTACAAGCTCAATACCCACCTAGAAACAGAGCAAATCAGGCCTTCAAAGCATTGCCATAATGAGAACTCTTGCCTATATTGTCTAAATCAAACAAAATAGTGTATCTTTCGTTCTGCCAACTACTAAAGTGGCTGACTTGGTAATTTAGTTTGCGATGTTGATCGAACCAACTCAATTTCACATCGCTTTGGGCTCATTGTTCTTGATAGATAATCTGATTCAGATCTGTAAAAACTATCTAAATAAAAGAATATGGTGGGTACATTAAGCAGATACTGGCATAAAACAACATTCGGTCCATCTTGTATCGTCTAACAAGACTTAAAAAGATATCTTGCTTGATTCAAACCCTACAGAGTTAAGCAGGTATATAGATAGGTCTATGATATCGATCTTGGTTTCAAAACAATGTGCCCATTGAAATAACTTATGCAGTTGGAAAAGATCAATTTAACTGTAAGTCCACCGATTACACATATGCCACATTTCATCTCCTTATGTTATAATCAGTTTCCAATATGTACCTATAATTAGTGATATCTGATGATTAAGTAATATTTTGTTTTCTAGACTAAGTTCACTATGTAAGTTATCACGTGTGACAGCAAAAAGGAGTTATGCATTCCAAAAATAAATTAAATAGAACAGGCCATAATCCATCTTTAAAAGCTTAAATCTAATATACCTTATGGCATAAACCACGAAGAATTGCGAATTTTCTAATATCTCCATAGTTTAAATTCTTTATATTCCATTCATAGCGCTTCATAAGGAACACTTCAAGCCACTTCCACACAAGGGAATTGACACCAGAAGGCTGATCTGGCTGTTCAATTTCAGGAACTCCAAGCATCAAATTTAATGCTGCTGCAATAGCTGCTGCCATTTTCTCAGGTTTCTCAACTGCAGATATTACTGCCTGCAGGATATGCTTAAAAGCACGTACTATCATCTCATGTATGCAAAGAGATTGCACATGTGATAACTTCTCTGAAAGCTTAACCTGTTAAAAAGAAATGATTATCCAAGTAAGATAATATGCAAGGCTCTTGTTTATCCAAATAGCAAGTGAAATTTTAGTAATATCGAGAGAAGAACTCATGTGGCCTAGTCCAGGTGCGATAGTGAGTGAATAGCAAAATGCATGGAAACCATATCACATGAACTGTAAAAACGTACAACTTGTCCAAGGGATCGCATCCGAAGACCTCTAGTATGCATGAAATCCGTCAATGTACGACCATCCACTGGCGAGAGCTCTAAAGAACCAAAATCTGCAACCTGATATGAAGGCAATATAAATATAGTTACTTCCAATCTGATTTATATGAAGGCAATATAAATATAGTTACCAGTTTCGGCAGTGCCACATCATCATAATATTTTTGGGATAACTCAATCAGTTCTTGCAGTGACTGTCAAGATAAATAGAAGTCAGGAAACTGTTTCAACATTGAAAGTACCAGATACTCAAACCAAATTTATGAAATGCTACCTTTGCATGAAGTCCAGTCTCTGACTCTTTTAATCGAGAAAATGCAGCATCAGACAACATCGATTTTAACATAAGCTCATTTTCACTTGAACCACTATCAAGCTGAGATTCTGTCACATTCAATGTTTTTTCAGCTTCATCCTTCACTTCATCTGCAGCAGATTTAACGTTCTCATTTTGTTGGTCTGCAGTACTTCCATCCGATGTCTTCTTTTTATTTTTAAGGGATTTCAGAGGTGTTCCTAGTCCCTCAACCTTCATTTCATTTTTGGTCTTCTCATTAGACGGTTTCTTCTCTTTTTCTGTTTTCTTCTGATCTTGTAAATGCTGTATCCAGCAGGCTCCAAGTTCCCATCTCACAAAAGCATCCAGATCATGTTCTTCTTCCCAAAGCTTTGCAAGACTGTCTTGCAACAGTTCCTCAACAAAAGCTTGGGAAGATTCAAGTTGCTCAGATTCTAATGTTCGAGAATGTGCTGATGCTTTATTATGGTCAATGGTAGCATTTTCATGCAGTAATAACCTTAAACTGCAAAATATAATGTCAAAGTAAGAACTAATTAAATTATATCCAGAAAGCTAGAGAAGCCAAATAAGACATACGAGAAGATACTGGTTCAAAGTAAGCATGCAACCAACATGCATGGTTGCATGAGCAACTTCTTTCGTGGATCAAGGTGGAGGTAAAGGAACAAATTGTGTAAGAGAAAGAAGTATCAATAGTAATTATTGTGCTATCGAGCATAATTACAAAAAAGAATATAGCCCACAAACCTATCAATATTTAGGGCATTAGCACCACCATCGGGCTGATCAAGAAACTCTTGGCTTTGCAATGGAGTATTTGCACTTGCATTGTCAATCCCTTGAACTTTCACGCATGCAATATAGCCACAATACCTCACATTCACAACACCTAAAGTGGCAATATCCTGAAAATATTTATTTAATAAAAAATCTATCTAGAAACAAGCAAGATAAGAATGGAAAACAGCAGTATGTCTATCATTCCCCTGAGTTTCTTACATGAGCAGCCGTATTTTCGTCAGCTGTGATCCCCTTAAGCAGGTTTCTTTCACCCAGTTTCTTGTCATTCAGTCCTATAGCTTGTTCTCCATCAATCTTAGTATCGATTTTGCAACTAGCATTAGATGCATCTTTCATGACAGTTATAATCAAGTCCCCAACTTTCTCTGTATACATAATTTGACTATTCGAAGCAGAATTAGCTGATTCTGGAGTTCGCATTACATGTTTCATAGCTGCAATGGCCCTGAAAATTGCAACATCGACAAATAAACTGTGAAGAAGAAAAGCTTTTCTATCTCTAGTTTGCCTCTCCTCAGCAGTTTTGCATGGCATAGATGCAAGAAACAAAAGCTCATTTGCATAAGGTAGCAGGTCGCTTTTGCCATCTCTGCCTAGACCACCACCATGCCCTCCCCATTTTTCGTCTTCTGTGGGAAGAGGTGGAAATGTAGATGGTGACTGTGCAGCTACAGGTGGGATAAGCCATGTATTGGCTCTGAAGCCAAAAGGGAGGTTTCCGAACTGCAGTAGGAAAATAGCAGGTCAGATATATTCTGCAAGACAATGTAGTGGAGGAAAATTCTTTAAGTGACAGTTTTCAGTGAAGCTGCAGAGAAATTATGAGTAGCATGCCTATACCTTATTCCTCTCTGAGAATGCTTTCATGAGTTCATCATATGCCTGAAATGCATAAATTAAGTACGTCAAATCTCATATTTTCAGCCTTTGAATGGGAACAGTACACAAGTTTTTTTCAGACTAAAAAGAGCAACATTGTTGACCAGTAACATATATTTAGCCATCTTAAGCTGTCAACCTGACAAGAAAGAACTAGCTAGCCGAGGCAATGGTTACAACTGTTTTCGTAAGCCAACACAGTGGTGCACTACATTTTGTTTGGAATCCCATGTACCTCAGATATAATAAAGTATTCTAGTCTACACATCTCAACTCTATGAAACGGAATTGAAAGATTTACATCCATTAAGTTGACAAGAGCTATAACACTCAAAAGCTCTGATGTGCATAGACAAAATAAACATGCATGCCTAGTTTAAGTTCCAGCTTTCAAGGTTCAGAGTGCTTACGTTATCGAAGGCTCTACTGAGTTGTCTCAGCAGGTCAACCAGATTGTGACAAAAAAATTGTTGCTTTCCAGTGCCATAGAAACCTTTCCCGGAAGCTTCTACAAGAATCACCTTACCATTGCACAATTTCACCTGCAAAAAAGAGTTGCTCAGATTCATGCATTATCATAAAGTAAAACTGCAGCGTATTCAAGGGATAGAAACAGGTCTCACCTCGAGAGAGAAAAGGTGATCATCACCAGAAACTCCATCAATGCTTTTCCTCGTCCCCCTCCTTATAACTACAGAAATGAGGTCATGAGTATACACCTCAAATACTAGTAGAAATCTCTAAGAAGAGGAAGTCTATGAAAACGCAAGAAACTAAATAACGGTACAAGAATAAAGCAACATTATCAGTTAAAATCTCTGTTACACACCCGCTTTGCATGGCAGATTGCACTCGTTTTTAACATCTTAACAGATGATTTACATAATACACGGTGAAATACACCAAAATCAGTTCTCTATCATGACTTCAGCACCAACTGTTATCTATCGTGATTTGCACATCGATTTCTCCGGTCCTACTTAGTTTTTCTAGTCATGCAGTATCATATACAACTGCAAACAAGTTTTCACAGTATTACAAATCACATAGTATAAAATTTCACTTTCTGGCGCCAATTTCATCATATAAAGTTCACCTGTTTCAAATAAAACAGAGTAAAACTACAAGCAGTAAAAGGTTGAAGTGATAGTATAGGTAATGCCAGCTAACAAATGCAAAGAGACGATTACATTGAAGAGGAGGCGTGAGGTGAGAGAGGGAGAAGAACTCGTAGAAGCTCCCCAGCTTCGGAGAAGTGTTGCTCATCTCTCCTTCTCTATCAACCGCAGCCGCAGATCCGTCCTTCTCCACCGACTCCGCCGGCGGCGGAGAATTGTCTTTCTTACACTTCGCGCGGGGAGACTTGCTCGCTTTCTTAGAAATCTTGCCGTCCTGAGCTCCATGTCCATCCTTTCCCTCTTCTCCGCCCTTGGCAGCGGCGGAGGCCGCCGCCAGAGAGGAATCCTTGTCCGCCGACGGCCCGAAAGACGTAGTGCAGGCGACGATGTCGAGCAGCCGTCTAACGTGCGCCGTGGCGCTATCTTCATCGTAATCCTCTGCATTGCGATAAAGGAGGGGCATAAAAGAGAATTAACACCTTTTAGCGGGTACGACGCAGCATTCGGAATTTTTATTTTCTTTTGAATTTATTTTTTTGATACCTTCCACTAGTGTGAGGGTGCAAGGTTTCAGTGCGGAGACGTCCACCGCATCTTTTAATCGTGGGCCCCTCACCTGTTTATATGACAAAAGAATATAAATAGATGTTTGGTACAAACTCCAAATTTGCTTTGGCAAACGGAATTTAGGCTTTTAGCTGAAAAAATCCTACTATATTAATAGATATCTATAATATATTTAAACGTGGAGCCATTGAAAAATTGATTTGCAATCAATTTGAAATTGATTTAGATTGAATGGTAGTATCGTAATTTTTTTAAAATTGATGGTCTAATTTATCCAAAATTTATAATCAAAATTAAATTATAACACCCACTTACTTTTTTATTTTTAATCGTGCAAATATATTGGAGGAGAGAGAGAGGGTATGTTAATTCTTAGAATTTGTTTTCTTAACTTTCTTTTATCTTTAATTTAAAATTAGAATAATATAATTAATAAAAAAATA
>JAYJMF010343090.1:0-12450 GCA_036873715.1 Salvia sclarea
TATATATATATTTGTAGTATAATTAAAATTACTATGTTGTATATATATTAGTGTAGCACATATTCATTCCCCCGGGATACATATATTAAGTATGTTCGTCTAGTTTATCTCCAATTGCAGCATCGCACAAGAAAGTTTCAGTGTTGCACGATAATCAACATAGCACGAAAAACGTTAGCATAACTAAAATTAAATTTCAACCATTGATTATCTACCATAATCAAAGACTCAAATTCATTTATAGGAGATTATTCATATAAAAAAAAGTTAAATAAAAACACACTCGTTATTCTAAAAATTAGAAATCAATTCAGTCTTTTATTGATTAGATATATCTTGATTAATGGATGATTAAAATTGATTTCTCAATTATGATATTGACGAGCCCGTTTTTCGGTTTCTTTTTATGTCTTCCTAGGCATAGATCGAGTTCTTTTTGTGTGTGTTTGTGTCGTGTCTTGGTGTCTAGAAGGACACTCTTGAGGAAGGTGCAGATGGAGGAAGACCGTGGGCAAGCTTGGCCACCTTTGGGGAAGGAGGCAAGAAACTGAAGTGAAGTCCTTGGTCAATGGCGATTTATTCGTCTTCTGGTTGACCAAGAGGATGTACTGCCCCGAAGTTGGTTAAGGCAAGAAGCTGGTGGAGGAAGCAGGAAGCAGGTCGAGCAAGCTAAGAATGATCGGAAGATGTGGTAGGTACAGATAAGGGCGTTGACCCAAACGAAGGGCTCCTATTGGTTCCGCATCACGGAAGCCTACGAGGCAAACAAGCCGGAGGGGACGCTGAAAAGGAATGCTCAAATGCTCCGCACTCATTGGGATCTAGTAAAGATCTCGTTGGCGGAATTCCAAAAATTGTGCAAGGAGTGCAAGATGACCAGTCGAAGCGGCGAGAGTGATATCGGCATGTTGACTCGAGCTCTTAATGAGTGGCATACCGATCGTTTGTTTTCCTAACAAATAAATATAGTAAATAGGTAAATATATTATCGTATCCACATGGACTGTATACCAAAAACACACTGGCTAACTAACACCAATATCTCATCATTATCCAGGCAACAGGAAAGGGGGGGTTGTATAACGGTTCTTCAGAAATTAATTCAAAGAGAAAATTAATAAAAACATGATTTAAAAACTGATGGAACTTAATAAAAGAAACGGCTTATCCTAGGGACGTATTACACTACTCCTAATTATGTGAATTTGACCTCCTAACTCAATGACCACTTTAATCCATCCTTGGTAAAAGATCACTATTATGGCTATCTACTTCAGTTACGGTAGTCTATAACTGTTGATTAACACCTAGTCTATCACCCGTAAGTATTAAAGACTAATCTGTTAACTCCCAATAGCACCTCAGAATTGCTTCCTATCTCAGTTACGATGGTATGCACTTATATTATAAATTCACGGTTCGATTGACACCTATCTCAATTACAATGGTAGAATATCAACTAGCAAGCATTAATATTACGTCTAATATTAAATCATGGGGATGAAAAGCATGAACCACAAACCACAAGTTGGAAGTTAAATTAATATCAATTGGTCATTCACATAATCAAGAATAGTTTATACAAATCCTAGGATCAACTGACGAACTTAGCCAACCATATTAAATAAATCAAAATCAATAATAAATAAAAGCATAAGAGAAAGTGGAAGAAGAAATCTGTAAAGAAAATCCACGGTGAACACTTGAACTCTTGAATTTGAATTAATCTGAAATGTCTTGAACAAAGAAAGCAAAATAAATCTAAGAACTAGACCGTAAAATAAATCTAATTTAAAGAAAACTGATAAAGAATTGAATGGGGACTAACTGATATCAATACATGCTTGGAAGGGGTATTATTAGGTGTAGGATGATTATATGGAAGCCCTAAACAAATAAGGGAAGAAAATACAAATAATTGGGCCAAAAATCTCGCGTCCAAAACCTCGCCTCGCTTGTGGGCTCATTTGGGGGCAAGCGAGGCTCACAAGCGAGCACTATTCACGCAGCTGCACGACGATTTTGTTTCACCTCGTTCTTCCTCGTCCGGACTCTAAATCACGTACGGTTTTCGTCTACGGACTCCTATCGAGACGTAATTCTACCCTATACATTCCCATATCCTCAAATGATCCACTATTTTTCTTCATTTTCATCGAAAGTTGCCAACAAGTATCAAAACTCAAAGAAAAAGCAAACCAAAGCGTATACTTGTTATAAACATGGTTTCCACCTATAAAATCATCACATTAAGACCTCTAAAAGCATTGAAAAACCATGTTTATCACTTATCAAGTTCTGAGTCCACGGACTCCTTGCCCAAGGGCAACCCCAAACCGAACCTGTGACAAGTGAGGAAGAAAAACACCCCACTCCCTTGGGTTCGATCCAAAATTTGCCACTAACTGATCCTAGTGTAGGAGTCTCGGTTATAAATAGTAATACTGATAGTGCTACACACATATGAAAGATGTGCTAAATGAAAATTTCGCACCATATATAGGGGTTGGTTCAGGTGAGAAGGCCTAATTTCGTGAGAAATGAGAAGGATTTTCGTCCATTGATCCACTTTCAATGGATCAGATCTGTTTTCGTTTGTGCAAAATGTTTTAACTGTTTGTGCAATGATTTATTTATACATGAATATTGTTGCACAAAGTGCATTCAGTTGTTGCACAAAATGCATCCAGTTGTTGCACAAAATGTATTCAGTTGTTACACTATGATAATAATGCACCGAATGTATAAAATTATTGCACAATGTTGTGCAACAATTTTATTGATTTTGTGCAAAACAATTATACATTTTGTGCAACTTTCGTAAGATTTCGCAGCTTCTCACGAAAAAAATCTCTTCTCACGGTAGCCAACCCCTATATATATATCATAAATCATAACATTTTAAAGCTCACTATTGCACGCAGGCGGGAATACTACAATACACAAAGATGGGACATCTACACACACGCAGACGAAACTAATACACCGTACAAAGGTGGGACATTACACCACACAACAATAGAAAAATACTTGCAAACATATGAGATTTTTTAATCCAGGTCCACTTGCAAATGAGAGCCTTTAGGTGTCTCAGCTTTGAAAAATTAAATCATTAAATAATACTCATTCCGTCTCACTAGGCTTGTCTTGTATTCCTCTTGGGATCGTCTCACTAGACATGTCATGTTTCCTTTAAAGGAAAAAAATTGGGATCGTCCTTTAAAATTCATGTCGGCCATACCACCCCACTCACATAAACTTTCTTTGGTCTGTGTGCAAAAAGCAAACAGGACAAGCCTAGTGAGACAGACGGAGTATAAATTAATAAGAATGAGGGTGGAATTCATTTTTAGTAAACATGTGCCACTTTTTCTATTCAAGGTGTGTTCTCTTTGATTGTAAATTTTTTCATAAAAAATTATAAGAGATAAAGAAAAGATTGAAAAAACTTATCATATTTTAGTGGTCTAACCTTTTCTATTTCATGTTCTCTGGAATATAAAAAAATTGAAATACTCTAAAAAGGGTAGAAAAAAAATAGTATCATACCAACTCCCAAAATAATACTCCCTGCGTCCCAAACAAAAGCGTTACATTTATTTTTGGACACGGGATTAAAGGAGAGTTGAAAAGTAGTATAAAGTGGTGATTGAAATACTTGGAATTGTGCTTTATGGCCGCATGGTTTCAGTGTATGATTTCTCTGAAGAATCAGGGGCCATCTGCTGAAATGTCAAGAGGGGTTATTAAAAGGCCAACAGAAAGAAGAGAGAGATATGTCCTCCTCCAAAAGAGGATTCAACCTGGACAAATATATATTATTTAAAGTTGTGTGACTAATAAAAATAATTAAAAAAGGAAACGTAACACATTCATTGGGACGGCCCGAAAAAGAAAATAAACCCTCCGTCCCGCTTGTATAGGGGCCACTTTCCTTTTTAGTTTGTCCCACTTGCATAGGGACATTTCTTAAATGAAAAATCTACTTTAATTTTCAACCATATAAATACATGGCCCCACACTCTAATTTAACTTCCAATCATACAATTTTTTCTACCAATTATTTTCTTAATGTACGTGCAAAAGTAAATGGCTCTATATAAACGGGACGAATGCAGTATAGCATCATCATTATATTATTTACTATTATGGTGAAGAGAGGAGCAAAAATGAGCTGCTAGCTAGGAAATTTTTCCATAATGACAGAGGAAAATTATCTATTCTATATATGTAAAAATGGTGAAAAAATTTGTCCATCAAATATATTACACCCTTAACCCGTAATAATCTATTTATTTAGAAATAAGAAATTCATATATCAGCCAGAATTAGCCAGAATAATTAATGTTTCTTATAACAAAACAAGTAACTATGCATATGTTTGTGTAATACAATTAATAATGGAAGATTCCGTGAGTTAAACGTACTCTTTCTCATTATAATCATATATTGATATGCACGTAACTTTGATATACAACGAGAGAATCATGTGTCTTTTGTTCTTGTTCATATGATAGGACGAGAACTTGAGGACATTATTGGGAATAATATGACTCTCTTTTACCTTTTTGCTTCTTTTTTAATTTGTCGAGCAAGATTCCTACATACAAACATAATTTAGTTTCCAAATCCAATTTACCTCTCTCATGGCATTCGGATTCAAATGATACATTCGTTCGACAAAGTGATATATTAATTCATTATCCTTAGAACCGAGAATTAATCATTTCAACTCTTCGATTGTAAAGATTTACAATGTGCATCACCTGAGTTTGAATTCCATGAAGAGCGAAATATTTTTTTAAAAAAAGAATCAGCTTAGTAACTTTCGAGGCGCCCGAATAAATAATTTTATATATTCAGTACAATAATTCTCATTTTAAACTCTTCCAACTTAAACTCAATAGTTCTCATATTAAACTTTGCTTTTGATTCAAGTATTAAAGTTTGGATTTAACATGACCTTAAAGAGGGTAATAGGCATATGGGTAAAACTTCCTTACAACAATGAATTGCATTATCGAGTGTAACAAAAATGGTTGGAAATTGATCTGAAGATAAAACTCGTTGTTTTCAGTAAGTATTGGAATTCAATCTATGTCATGATATTCCTCTCCCGAGATTGTCAAAGTCTTGAAGTAAGATTTCAAATCCATAAATTTTTGGATGGATTTAATTGCGAAATATTTAAAAACTAAGTATTATTTGCCAGTATATTTTTTCAAAATCATGTCAAATTTATAAATTGGGTTAAATTTGTAATTTTAAATAACAATTAGATCTAAAATATAAGAAATAAACAATACATCATATAAAAGTTATTCACAGATGAATACATTTATATCATGACAGTACTTTAAATTTAATCATATATTATCACGTACATATTTCACATATTAATGATCAAACTCTAAAGAAATGGTTGACACTATATTTGGTACATCTCATCGAATATTATCCACGAACTATAATATATAGTGATAAATTCATAATATACATCCTTCAGTCACATATAATCACGTACGCATCATCGCAATGCATCCACTAACAAACAGTAAATCCAAGACAAATCCTATAATTCATGTATATCTAAAGCATACACTAAAATTCATATTATGAGTGGAATAAATCTGATTTATATATATACTATAATTGATTAGAATAAATATAGAGAAGCACAATTACGGATCGTATTAATTATCCTTAACAAATAAAGCGTTTGTGGCGCTAGAATTAGCGGCACATATAGTGGCTTATCGCAATGCCCGCATATAATTTTTCAATGTGTCATTCATCTAACAAGCCACGTGGCGAGAACAAAACAGAAAGCAATTTTGAGCTCCTTGAATTTATGGGGAGTTCAAGTAAAATAATTATCCCGAATTTAACTAGTGAATTGTTTTTACATGGACACTTATTAGCAAAGCTAAGCTAGGGTAGTAAGCAGCACACGCTACACATGAAGAAATTGGCCGTTAGAAATCCCCCTACACCAGTTACCAAGAATTAAATTCGATGCAATTATATTGCTTTTCCAATTATTGAGCCACCCAATTATTAACCTCCCTTTCGATTACTATCTCCAGTCAAACTTCTCGCCCCACGTGGCGCCACCTCATTGGCCGGTCAAACGTATGAAATCCCCATTTTGGCCCTTGTCCTACAATTTTAATTTAAATGATCACAAATTGAGGAAATTATTTGAATCAGTGCTGAATTGATAATTGTCAGTGACTGAAAGGTTTCTCATGTACTGTAGCCTACTACAACACACTACTGCATAATTTCTTTCCAAAAAGATCCAAAAATCGTAACTCCCCAAACAAACCCCACTCTTTTTTATTTCCATTCTTCTTTTCTTTTCCGAAAGAAAAATCTTTTTGTCTCATCAGCAATCACATTTCTTGCTTACTAGAGAGAGAGAGAGAGGGGGGGAGCAGATGTACAAGAAACTAGAGAGAGAAAACAGTGGCGAAATTGACAGGAAGGTGGGCTGTTTTTCATTTTGCTAATTTCTTTGGAAACGGGGTGAGAAAGAATAAAGATTTGTCTTTTATTTTTATTTTATTTCAAATTCCCACTGTTAATCTTAGAAGGGTCAGAAAAAGAGTCTTCGATTTCGTAATTTTGACTGCTCTATGTTCTCTTCAGGTACTGAAAAAACTTGCCTGCCTAATCTATTCTGCTCATCATTTACTAATCATTGAGTGGGATATTGTTTTGTTATTTTCCCTCTTTTCCCCTTCTATTTTGCCATTTTTGTAATTGTGGGGAATTTATTGTCTGGGCCATTGATGTTTTTGGTTCTAAATTTGAGTTGCATCCACCTTTTTCTTGTACCGGATGATGGTCCATGCATAGGAAAAGTCCCGTTTTTAGCTTATTTTTTTCTTGGTTTTTATGTAAATTTTCACCTTTTCTGGGTGCTGTTATTCTTATTTTCTTAGATCTTGTCGGGTTTTTAAGATTGAGGATTTTGGGTCTCTATTTGCCTTTTCAAAATTCTCGTTTCTGATCTTTGTAAAGATTGGGGCTTTTTTTTTTTGTTTTTTCGAAATTCTCCTCTGAGTTGAGCTTGACCATGCACAAAGCTGTGGAAATTTCTGTTAGAGGTTACTAATTTCTGTTTGCGCTGCCTCAAATTGATTATTGGTGTATCTTTCTGTAATCTGTTTACTCTTGAGCTTTGTTAATTTCCTCGGATCGATAGATTCTAGAATTGTTGTTGAATTAATCCTTTTCGACATTCTTAACCATTTGTTGAGTTTGTGTTCTGACACACACACACACACAGACATATATTTATATATATTTCTTCATGTGTTTGTGGAATTTTGTGCTTTTGTCTTGTAATTTATTAAATCTGTGTGTTTCCAAGGGGACGGTTCTAATTAAAAGATGGATAAAACCAGAAAAAGGGTTCTTTTGTTCTTTTTTCTTTGTTGGAGTTATTTGAGATTGGGTTCTATTTTACAAAAGTTGATCTTGACTGCTGTTAGGAGTCACCTTTTTTTTATGTTAACAAAATGAATATGAATGAGAATCCGATTTGCTTCTGCTGTCTCTATGCTTACTGAAAATTTCTGCTTTTTGGCTTCTGTGTAGTGTATCCAGCTTTGTGAGCTTGTGGTCTCTCATTGAGTGGATATCATTAGCACAATCTTGAGATTCCCATGGGCGGATATGATGATCATGTCGCTATTATGGGAGATTGGATGCCCCCGAGCCCTAATCCTGGGGCCTTTTTCCTATCAATGATGAATGATGATGTTGGAGCACGATTGGCTGTGGAATCCGATAGTGGAAATCGGAGTGGGCCGGAACAACAAGGTACCTCCGGCAATGGTGATCAAAAGGATGTGGCTGAAACTAATTTTGGAGATGATGATACCAACAACCGCAATGCAGTGAGTGAACCAAAGTTGAGCTGCCGAGGGGGTCTTATGGAGAGAATTGCAGCTAGAGCTGGTTTCAATGCCCCAAGGCTGAATACAGAGAGCATCAGACCTTCTGACCTTTCTAAGAAACCAGAAGTTCGGTCTCCTTATTTGACGATTCCCCCTGGTCTTAGTCCAACCACTCTGCTAGATTCTCCAGTTTTCCTCTCTAATTCATTGGTAAACTCTTTGTTATAAAATTTGTGCGTTCCCTTTTATTAGGAAGAACTTAATGGGGATTGTCTTCACCAACTGCTGGGAAATAAACAGACTTATGTGAACAATTTAGTCATGTATATGTTTGGGGTGTCTTACTGTCTTAGCTTCTGGAATATGATGATTCACTGCGTTTGTGAGATTTTTAATTGTTTGAGTACGAGTTTGTGTACTTCTCAGATGACTGTTGGATATCTGTTTGTATTCTTGAAAAAACCTGGAGCTCTACAATTGCATCAACTAATGAGGCTCTGATTTTTGGTGCACATAATTGATTTTCTCATTGCTTCTACTTCCTGCTGCTGTATCCGAATATTTGGCTGATGTTGCATTATCATGTAGATTGTACATGCCAATAGGTCATATTATCAGTATTGAGATGAGATTGAATAGGTGTAATAGAATTTGTTCTGTTTCAACTTTCAAGTTGTGACATTGTGCAATATGTTGCAGCTCTGGTATAAACAGTAATCATACTTCTTTTATGAGTTAACACGACCTTTCTTTATTGCGTTAATCTGAAACCTGCTAACGGGCTTTGTAACTTTGCAGGTTCTGCCATCTCCTACAACTGGAAAATTTTCTTTTGCCCCGAGTGGGGACTATCGGGACTCAACATTGATGACATGCGATTCTGATAAGGGGAAGGAGAACAATTTTGAGGACATAAATGCCTCATCGTTTGCATTCAAACCCATCATGGAAAATGCTTCGTTCCCCTACTTGAATGCAACACATAAAGTAATTGATTGCTAGCTCTTCTGTACTTTCCCTTGTCTACGTAACAGACATAATTGTCATAATCTACTTTTATAACTTGTTATCTTGTAGTAAGTTTTGCATTTCATTTTGTTATTATTTCCAATTAATTACTAAATTAGTCGATATGGCTTTTCTGTGCAGACTTTTCCCAGTGCCGGGTTTACTGTTCATTCGAATACCTCGGTACCGCGTCAAAGTATAGAACCAACCAAATCGCACTTGGCAAACAATAGCGCCCTGTTTCAGGAGGCTAGTTTAAGTAAATCAGATTTGGGGAACAATGGTAGTAGCAATCTGCTACAGCACACTCACAACTCTGCTGGTGCTGTGGAGCATTCTCCACCTTTTGATGAACAAAATGACGACGGAGATCAAAGGAGCAGCGGAGATCCCAATAGTGGTGGCAGCACAGCTGATGATGGTTATAACTGGAGAAAGTACGGGCAGAAACATGTAAAAGGAAGTGAGTATCCACGGAGTTATTACAAATGCACACACCCGAGCTGTCCTGTAAAGAAAAAAGTGGAACGGTCTCAAGAAGGTCACATCACGGAGATAATCTACAAGGGTGCCCACAACCACCCGAAGCCTCCTCCGAACCGCAGGTCAAGTCTTGGGTCCTCGAATGGGCTTGGTGATATGCAGCTTGACTCTGAACAACCAGGAGCTGGTGATCCCATCTGGTCGGCTGTGCAAAATGGGAATGCTTCGGGTGGCTGGAAACCAGACAATCTCGAGGCAAATCCCTCTGCACTGCCGGGCCCAGAATACAGCAACAGAGGCCATACTGCTTTGCAGGCTCAAAATGGAGCCACGTATGAGTCGGTGGATGGTGTTGATGGATCTTCTACTTTCTCAAATGAAGAAGAAGAAGATGATCGTGCAACACATGGCAGCGTGTCATTAGGTTATGATGGTGAAGGAGATGAGTCGGAATCAAAGAGAAGGTTCTCTACTTTTTTCTCTTGTAATTTAGTCACTGAGGCGAAGACAATTCGATGCCTTATCTTTGCCCTTGTTTTTGCAGGAGAATCGAAACTTATGCCCCCGAGATGACTGGGGCTTCTAGACCGATAAGGGAGCCGAGAGTGGTGGTCCAGACCACCAGTGAAGTGGACATCCTCGATGATGGATACCGTTGGCGCAAATATGGGCAGAAAGTTGTGAAAGGAAATCCAAATCCAAGGTTAATCCTCTAGCTCATCCCCTTATCACATCTGGATGCATAGTGCTAATTATATCCTGATTAAATCATTCAAACTGTGTACTATCTGATTCAGGAGCTACTACAAGTGCACAAGCGCGGGCTGCAATGTGAGGAAGCACGTGGAGCGGGCTTCCCATGACCTGAAGTCGGTGATAACAACGTACGAGGGCAAGCACAACCACGATGTCCCAGCAGCGCGCAACAGTGGCGCCCACGTCAACTCCGGGGGCCAAAACTCACACCCTCCACAGCAAGCTCATGCTGCTTCAGGTAATAATGTTCACAGGCCGGAGCCCTCCCACCTCCGCGGCAGCTCACCCTGGTTCGACAGACCACCACTGGGCTCATTTGGGCTGGGACCAGGGCATGGCTTTGGATACAGAATGGAGCAGGCGGGGCTCGGTATGGGCCCTAACCAAGGCAAGCTGCCGGTCCATGCGTATTTAGGGCATCAAAATCGGGGCGTAAACGAGATGGGGTATATGCTGCCGAAAGGGGAACCCAAAGTGGAGCCTGTGACAGATGCAGGTTTGAATTCCTCAAATGCATCATCAGTTTACCAGCAGCTTATGAGCCGACTGCCGCTCGGCCCACAGATGTAAATGTTCTATATATTTTTGTGAGCATCAAAGAAAGTAGACATGTGGAATATATCTATATATATATAACTCTTATTATAACTGATTTGGAACTGGGATTGCTAAATTATAAATCATTCTTTATTTCTTTCTGGTATTAGAATGAATGGAACCGTACAGCATTTTTTTAGCGTGGTAAAAGAATTGTCTATTTAATCATTGCTCTAATTAGAATTTGCGCATTTTATTTCAGTATCCATGCATATGGTTTATAGAATCTTATAGCTTAGAAAACAACCAAATTCTACAACTTCTATATTTTATCGATGATCCTTCCACCCAATCTAAAGTACTTTCTTTTTTCTATTACCTTTCTCCTGTAAAAATAGTCCATTAATTCCTTTTTTGGACGTCCTGTAAAATTAGTCATAATCCATTTATAGAAATTATTCCCTAATATTTTATTTTTACTTATTAATGTGGGTCTCTTTCTCTACTAATAACTATCCCTATCGCCACTCACAACTAATGTGGGTCCCTTACTTTCACAATAACTTTATTAATATTTTATCCAATCACAATAACTTTATCAATATTTTTTTAAAACTCGTGCCCTCCATCCTTAGGACTATTTTTAAAGGACGAAGGGAGTATTATTTATCAATTACATATTATCTATAAAAAAATAAGTTTAAGAACAATACATTATTACAATAATAAGAAAAAGTATCATACACTCAAATGAAGCTACAAACAAAATGAAAATAAATTTACAAGAATCGGAACACAAATCTTTGTAATACTCCCTCTGTCCCTCAAAAGTGTGCAAGTTTTTTCTTTTCTGTTCGTCCCTTAAAAGTGTGCTGAACCTTTTTTGGAAAAATACTTTATCAAAAAATCAACAATCTCCAACTACCATACGCACAATTTTTCAAAAAGTGGGACCCTTTCTCCACTCATATTCACTTAAATCGTTTTTAAGAGCCACATGAGCTTCTTCTCTACTATGAAGTTGTTTCCTATTAATTCTAGAGGCATGCTTTTGTGAGGCCAACTTCATTCATGAGGACTTATTGGGACCATAACCAATATACTCAATTGGTAGGTGTGATTCGCCACCAAGACACTCAATTGGTAGGGATGGATCCACCCTCACCTATAAGGTTGCTCTCACAGGAGTTTTTGTCTTAATCCTACAAGTGGACAAGCTTGCATTGCATTCACTATATAATAGTACTGAAAACGTTGATCATCTTCTTCTTGTACTCTTGTAGGTTCATATATAAATAAAAGGTTATTGGCCTGTAAAGTATTGAACTTTCATTAAATTCTCGTTTTGGTGAAAGATTGCATTTTTGATGGAAGTAATTTAGAGTCAAAGTTTGAAGAAGTCAAAGTGCTATCATCAGAGAAGCATCTCGTTGGATGTTGAGACATCTAAAGTGCTAACCTTTTCTTTCATATAGCCCGTAGGCCAACCTTTCCTTTCGTGTAGCTCGTAGGCTAGATCTCCATTTCCATATATCAATTGGCAAAATAATAAAGGATAAACGAGTAAATGCGATATTTAACTCCACCTTAACCTTGACCTTCTTTAACATCTTGATTTCGGAAACCTGCAATTAAATAGTTAAGCTCTGTGCTCCTTGCCTTAGATTTATAATTATTAGGGTAAATAGCCTGTAAATTGCTGAACTTTGCCCAAATTCTCGTTTTGCATACCAGCTTTAAAATCGGCATGTAAATTGCC
>JAYJMF010343101.1:0-12447 GCA_036873715.1 Salvia sclarea
ATATTGTATTTTTTTTTTTTTTTTTTTTTTTTTTTTTTTTTTTTTTTTTCAAATAAGGCGTTGCCACATCAACATCTTTTCGATATCTTCATAAATTAAAATCTCATCCACAATTATACTTTCACAAGTTTAACTATTCATGGACCTTACCTTCGCATTTTTAGAACCCGTACAAGTCAAAAGATGATAAATGGTTTGTGCACAGAGGGATTATTGTTTTCTTTTGTTATTAAAAAGATCCTCAATCCCATTCACAGGCTTGACCTAACTCAGCCTAGGCCCATCTCAAGCCTAGCACGAGGCCAATTTTAAGATGGTCCTTGCAGGTTAGATCCAAATTGATGCACAAGATATTGAGCTCATGCCTAACCCGCTCTAATCACGTGTCTAGATTGGGTCGAACCTCAAATATAGTGTGCATATACCCAACCCAACCCACTTGGCATCTAGATAAATGTCAATAATTATTGGCATAACATGTTTTACCACCATTTCTTGGGCCATGTCACATGGGCCCTAGTGTTACAACAATGAGCTCCGTTCACAATTATTCTCATTTACACTTTGCATAATATTACTTTAATTGCAAAATTTTCACAATAATTCAAATCTTGTCAAATGCGACTTAGTTTCCAATTATAATCGATTAAATTGTTAGTGTGTGATTGGAGCTGTAACGTTTGTCGGCGATAACCACAATTAGGTAAGGTTAGGTGAATTAAATACTAGTTTTCTCGACTATATAATACGTTTGTCGGCGATGGCCACAATTAGGTAGGGTTAGGTGCATTAAATACTAGTTTTCTCGGCTATATAACAGAGTTCCACATCGAGAATATATCACAACTACTCTGAAACCCTATATTCTTCTTTGCGAGTTTTCTCTATCTAGGTCTTGAAAGGCGGCTCTCAACAAGCCGTCTTTTCTAATTTCAAACTCAGCTATCAAGATTCCACCTACATGGTATGCTCTAATCTTGTAAATTTACTTTGTCTTCTTAATATTATTCTTAAGATGTGTTTTGGAGGAAAAAATCCAATACTTTTATTGCAGAAAAAAGTCATCATTTTATTTGTAGTTTAAAATTAGATAGATTTTTTTTATCGATTAGATAAATATTATTTGATTTAACTATGTATGGTGCATAAAATTTATCGATTTTAGATTTTTTCAGTGTAAGAACATTAAACAAGAAAGGTATAGAGATGGAAGTGGATGACTCCATCCAGATCTATGGATCTAAACCCATTTTTTAGGATCTGGGTCTTCAAAAATTTGGAGCTGACGCATCCAGACCAGATCCGTACTATTCTTTTAATTTCATATTTGGATCAGGGTTTTGTTTTTTAGATCCAAATCCGATTCGCGGAGACTTTATTATTATTATTATTATTATTATTATTATTATTATTATTATTATTATTATTATTATTGTTGTTGTTGTTGTTATATAATTTTTTTACTGAAGTAGGGCTATAAGCTAGTAATTTAAATTTTACTATTTTTTTTTTAGCTTTGTTTTCTATAACTTAAAATTTTGAATTGTTGAGCTTGTATTTTATGTTTCACTCAATTAGTTTGAAATATCATTATTATAATTTTTTGTACAATTATATGTATACATGTAGGAATAAATTATTTATTTCAATTTAGAGTGTTCAAGTTTAGTTCAAATTTATTCAAACAATTTTTTTTCTTAATTTTGACATGGATCTGTGTCCAATCCCGTGAATCTTGTTGATCTGGACCTGGATCTTATGGATCAAGACTTAAGGAAAATATATCGGATCTGGATCTGAACCATGTCGGATTTGATCCAAATCCGAGCAATTACAATTCCTAGTAGGGTATTGTTATCATTTTCGAAAATCTATTATCTCCAAATATAGAAATTTATATTAGATTTTAAATGAATTAAAATTTGTAAAATGGATCAAGATTTAAATTAAAAATAATATCTAATGCTATTTTTATTCTAAATATTAAAATTCAAATCTTATTCTAATTTACGAATTTTGGTCAGTATAATTTCTCAAATAAATCTTCAAAATGTTGTGATTTAGTTACCTCAAATGTCTTCATTTATGACTTAAAATAAAAATAAAATTATGCCTAGTGGCTCATTAAAATGCCATCATTTTGTTACCCCTACTTATGATTGTTAATAAATATTTTTTGAGATAAATGATATCAATAATCAATTTTACGAAACTTCATTGTATTTACAAAATTCAAGTGGTGTTTCACTTTTTGGTGACTGGTGAGCAATAACGTTGTATTGCATACAATATGCATCTCTTTTCTTTTTTCATTATTTGTTAAATTAAAATTTTAAAGTTCAATTTTGGAATTTTATATGGACTATATACTCATGAATCTATTTTTTCTTATTTATATTGTAGGATACACACTCCACGACTAAGTCGTTTCCAGAAGAACTATTTTCTTTTGGGTTAATAGTAGTTTATGATCTCAACTACATTCTCTTTTTCATTTATGTCATTAACCTTCGTTTATTTTTTAAATATCATGCATTGTCCAATTTTGTCATGTATAAATTATTTTGGCGTCGGGTATCTGATTAGACTCACTCATAAAATATGTTTCTCACGAGAAATATATTTTACGTGTGAGTCTACTTGGATACCCGACGCCAATTAATTTTTATACGTGACAAAATTAATCGAATTTGCAAAGTTCATGATATTTAAAAATAAATTGAAGTTAAGAGTGTAGTTGGGCAATGCACTCCTATTAACCTTTTCTCTTAGGTGGGATGGGAAGCTGATTGATTTCATCATCTCTCTCCAATAAGGGAAATGGAAAATAGAGCTTCAATTTTGCAGTTGCCTTCAATGTCTACCGTCGCTGCTGTCATCCGCCACAATGCGCGAATTGCTTATTCACAATGGTGGAGACGGCGACGGCGGTGCCGAGTCCAAGGAGGGGAAGGTGGTGCACCAACAATTTTCCTATTTGTAGAAGTCTTAGGGTTTTGGATTATGTCTACAATCAGGTACTGATTTTATGCCACACAACAACATTCAATTAATGCGATAATGTGATTCATTTACTGCGTGTGTGTGAAATTGTTCGAAATTGTGTGCGTGTGATCGCAAATTTTGCTAATTGACCAATTTTTTTTAACTTCCAAGCTGTGTAAAATACTAAAATTTGCAGTATTGTGTTGTTAATTAAATGTTCTACGAAATTATGCACTGAGATATCCAATATCCAATCAATTGGGCTTCCAAGTTCCATGAGATTGCGAAAATGAGAAGTTGAAGTTAACTAATGGTCTCAAGAAAATGTCTGATTGTTTAACTCAGTCTTTCACATGCTATTTTGCATCAATATCCTTATTACATTTGCTGCAACTGAAGTTTTTGAGGATGCAACTGTTGCATCAAAGTTTTCGAAATTGGTTAAGATAATCTTTTATATGGGTTTGTGTCCTACAGGAAATAATTAGCACTCACAAGTTCTTTAGAGGATATGCTGATGGCACTGTTGGTCACATGTTATGTGACCAACAGTGCCATCGTATCACAAAAAGCAGACTTGGGGCCTAAGATGTCCATCTGCGAATGAAGTATTTGAGGATGCAACTGTTGTATAAAGGCATATTAACGCATTTCTAGGGTTGTTGCCTCAAAAGTAAGTTTGATTTCTCTTCTTTTTGTCCATTTGTTTTCATAAATTCCACTGGATTTCTAATAATTGAAAGAAAATCCTTCAATGCCCTGCATCAGCCTGGTTAGATAGCATATATGTGTATGGATACCTTTGTTCAGTTCCGTGTCTTACTGAAGATACATTTGTATTGCTATATATGTTTCCACGCTTGCGTGTTGCTAACTAATATGCTACCTTTCGTGCTTGACTTCTGTAAAAACAAGTTGCTACTACTGCTATGATAGTATTTTAATTGTGTACTTTGGGGGATAATTTTCTTTTTCTGTATAACATATGATAAATTACTTTTATTTGCTCTTGATTAGCAATTTTCATTAATTTGCTTATACTGCTAAGCATATGAAATCAGAAGTTTATATTAAATTACATATGTCATGTCATATTGGTATGATAAGATACTCAAGAGGTGCTTGGATTTTTAATAAAAAGCCAGCTATTGCAGGATATGTCCCATTAAATTTTGTTTGCCTGTTGAAGGATAGTCTACCAGCAGGGTCAGTGGCAGTTTTTTGCATATAACATAGACTAAGTGCACATTATAACTTAATTAGCTGGTGTCATGTGAGTTCAATTTGAAAAAAGATAAGAGTTGTTTTTGTTTGTTGAGAAAAGGTGTAGTCGTTTAGCAGGATTTCAGCTCAATAGAACGTCTTAGAACACGGATATCTAGCAGTTTTCAAAACTTTGGTTCATGTTCTAGTCTCGCCTTAGTGAATCATATAAGTATGTCAAGGGTACTCAACAAAACGACAGAACGGCATCCGCAAAACCCTCCGGGTATACATATCAATCCAAAGCATATTTTTATTTGCTCTTGATTAGCAATATTCATTAATTTTCTTATACAGCTAATTATATGAAATTTACATAAATTTACATGTCATGTCATATTGGTCAGATAAGATACTGAATAGGTGCTTGTATTTTTATTAAATGGCCAGCTATTTCAGGATATGTCCCATTAATTTTGTTTGCCTGTTTAAGGTAGTCTACCAACAAATGACAGAACTGCATCCGCAAAACCCTCCGGGTATACATATTAATCCAAATCATATTTTTGCTGCCAGATGAGATTGATTATTTCTAATATGTAAAACTAGCTGGGAGCCTTTCCTGGAAAATTCACAATTTATTAGCAGTAGGTACATTTATTGCGGCTACATCAGCTTCTCAGTAAGATTCTCACGCAGAAAGTACTAGTCACATCCTGCTGCTCAGTCCCTCACCCCTTCTATTTAACCTCGTCTGTCCCCCTTTCATCTTCTCATCATTTTCTCTATTGAAAGCTTCTGTTCTGTTTTCTCTTTGCTAATCAAGAGCTTCGTGATTTATAGGTAATACACTTAGCTGAAAAATGTTCAGCGTTTCTTTTTCTATTCAAACCTTTTATTGTATTTCAATATTTCTGATAAAGTTGATCTATTCAGTGAGTCTCATTTTTTCTCTCAGTCAAATTTAAATTCCCTTTTTTTTCCCTCATGTTATTTCAGATTGTAAGGTGCTTCTTTTTCTACTGAAAATGAGATTGATGCCTGCCATTCTGATTTTGAAGATTAGGTCTTATTTTTTGTCTACTTAGAATCTTTTCCTTCTATTCCTAGTTCCATCTTTCTTTCTTATTCTATACACACACACGTATATATAAATATATATATATATAATTTATTGTAAAAATGTTTGTGTTTAAATGAGGGTGGTCCATCACCTCCTCTTTCAAGGAATTTGAAAGTTAAGGTAGCATGGATGTGTCTACTGTCTTACTTGAAAACAACTGCAACAATATTTCTGAGAGTGTGTGTATGTGAGTATGAGCCATGTTGAATCTCTTAATTTGAATCTCACGGATTTTTAAGAAATGGCCAGCAATTTCAGGATATGTCCCGTTATTTTTTAAGAAAGGGCAGATTTTTGCATATAACATAGTTACATAGATTAGGTGCACCTTATATCTTAATTAGCTGGTGTAGTGTGCGTCAAATGGGTTTGACATGACAGAACCGCATCCGCAACAAAATGACAGAACCGCATCCGCAAAACCCTCTGGGTATATACATATCAATACAAAGCATATTTTTGCTGCCAGATGAGATTGATTAATTTCTAATATGTAAAACTATCTGGCAGCCTTTCCTGGATAATTCACAATTTATTAGCAGTAGGTGCATTTATTGCTGGCCAGATCAGCTTCTCAGTAATATTCTCACGCACAAAGTACTAGTCTCATCCTGCTGCTCAACCCCTCACACCTTCTATTTAACCTCGTCTGTTCTCCTTTCATCTCCCCTTTCATCTTCTTATCATTTTCTCGATTGAAAGCTTCTGTTCTGTTTTCTTTATTTGCTATTCAAGAGCTTCGTCATTTATAGGTAATACACTTCGTTGAAAAATGTTTCAGCATTTTATTTCTATTCAAACTTTTTCATATAGCATGGATGTGTCTGCTGTCTTACTTTAAAACAACTGCAATGATGTTTTTGATAGTGTGTATGTGAGTATGAGCCATTGTTGAATTGAATCTCTTAATTTGAACTCACGGCATCAGTTATCCTTTTATTTTCTTGACCAAATACAAGAATATTATTTATTTGTTCAAATCAGTCGTTATTCTGTGCAACTCCTTATTATTTGCTGCTACTCCTTTCTCCTCCACTTTTCACCATAGACTTTGTTGAGGAGAAATATATTCTTCTGCATTGGTTGTGTGTTGAAATTGTGGATTTCCCTTAACAACACACATTATTGATTGTGATGTTGGGTTGTGATTTTCCTTCTTTGCAGGCAAGATCTCCTCATTTTGTTCTTTTATGTTATGCTTATATAATATATTCTTTGCTGTTTGGTATTGTAGTGAAGAAGAATCGAGTGTTTGCACTGATTGAAAGACATATAAAACCAAAACCCTATTACGAGCTGCAATGTGGTCACTGGGAAGCCTTGCAAAGGAATCAACCTCATCTACTGGAAACATGCAGCCAGATGGATCATCCAGTGGGAAGGTAAATTCGTTTGTGTATATTGCCAAGATAATTTCATTTATTTTTTTTCCAATTGTCATCTAAACCTTTCATCAAGAATAGATAACTATTAACACCATTAATTATGTTGGATGATTAATGCATAATAGGTTATATCTGTGACTCATGTTGTATTATTAGCTTTCTGAATTCTACTACCAAGTTCTGTTTGGTTTCTTTTTTTATTTGTTCGGAAAAGGTTCTTGTGATTGTGATGTTGGGTTGTGGTATAAGCCCTCATTATTCTATTAACTAGAAAGTAGAAACCAATCTGGTCCATAGATCTTGATTAAACGATGGCCATGATTGGTTTTCACGCAAAATAATATTTTTTCATGTACATAAGCTTTTTTATGTGTGCAATAATAATGCTTCCTTTATGATAATGCTTTTACACATTTCAATACTGCTTCTTACATAGGTTAAAAGGCTGTTAATATACTAAGTTATCCTTGGGCTTAGATTGGGGTATATATACTGGATGCAGTGGGATAGATTCATTAAATTTTGTAACTAAGTTATTAGATTTTGTACAAGAACAGTGAGCAGGTGAGAAACTTCGTGTGTTATTGTTTAAATGACAAGCATATTACTATTTCTTGAATGCTCAATTGATTTGATTTACTTTTGAAAAGCCTTGATATATCCACCAAATTCTTATCAAGTATATGATCTCAAATGCTACTTGGGAAAATCTTTTAATTACACTAACAGCAAAGAAAACTAGGCCAAATCAATAATAGCTGTTAGAGATTTAGAGCTAGGTCCATTGTCGGCGATCTCATCAATCCAGTCTATTACCAACTTCCTACGAAATTTATTTTGAGCTTGGTTTATCTGTTAACGTTTTACTTTGGTTATGGCAGAGAAAAAGAAGTGACACAAACTGTCATCAGTGCCACAAAAATGATAAGGAAACAGTTGTTGGATGCACCAAATGCAAGAAAAAATATTGTACTCTCTGCATCACTAGATGGTGAGATTTTACTTTATTTTACAAGACATTTTATTTATATTCTGGATTTAAATACTGATATTATGCTATTATATATTTTCCATATGAGATTCCTTATCATCAAACCTCAATAAGTCTCATGCACAAGTAATTCTCTGACATCAACTGGATAACTGATACTCACCACTGACTATGTTTAAATTGAGCAATCATGCGATAGTTGCTCTCATATTTGGGATATACAGTCACCAACTTGTTAAGAACTTTACTCCATCTTGAAGTTAAGGTTATTCAGACTGCATTAGAGTGAGGCAACGCGCTTGATGCAAACATGCACATAGATATAGTTGTGGTGTATTCTGGTTATTCTTGCATATCATAAACATTTCCTGTTTGCTAATGTGCAGGTACAGAACCCTGGACTTGGCAGATGTTGTGGAAGCTTGCCCAGCCTGCCGCAAGATTTGTAACTGTGCAGCATGCCTGAAGCCAGGCATGGCAAACAAAGTATGTATATGAAGTTCTTCTCTTGATTTTACCTTGAATACTATGCCTTCCCTGATTAGGTTTCTGGTCCTTGTATGTCAGAACTTGCCAATCCCACACCTTGAACTTGGCACGGCAGACAAAATACAACATTCAAAAGATGTTGTCAGAGTACTACTCCCTTCTTTGAAGCAATTTGTTGCTGAAGAGAACAAGGAAAAAGAAGCGGAGGCTAGAATTCGAGGTGACTAGTATCGATGTTATAATCATTGAAAGTTTCTGCAGATTATTCATTAATGTATTTGATTTATTCACTAGATTTATCTAAACCCCCTCATGCAAAACTTAATAACTAAGACATATGTGATCAAATTGCTTTGGTACCTTTTCAATATAGAAGGGATTACCAGTCAATAGTTCAGGATATAATTTTTATCCTCAAAAGGCTCGGTTATGCTATGACTGAGTGATAAATATATGTTATCAGAGTACTGTACATTTGATTTTTGTTTCATAGGGCTTATTGAGATATATCAAATAGATCTGAATTGTCAATTTTAATATATATAGAATCACTAAATTGAAGGGCTTTGTGACATTTTGATGATATTACTGGTTCTGTGCAAAAGTTGATAAAAGCCTTGGCTTTGCCTTGCTACAATAGATGTAAGTCTAACATTTCATAATCTCCTTTTCTTTAAACAGGTTCACCAATTGCAGGACTCGAACTTCTCAAATCAAGCCACAATGATCATATGCTATGGTAGTTAGTAGTTACTAGTTACTATTACATATGACTTTTCCTGATTTTATGTTCTTTTGTGAAATGTTGATATTAAAGTCTGTCTTCTGCAGTGGCAACTGTAAAAGTTCCATATTAAATGTTCATAGAAGCTGTCTCAATTGTTGGTACAAGCTTTGTGTAACATGCTGCATAGAAATCAGGGATGGCTCGCTGAGAGCTAATTTTCGCTATCCTGTACCTGGTGGGGCATCTAGTTCCACAAAATCATATGGAGTTTCTGTGGCATCCTCTTCTAAGGATAGCTCTAGAACTATTACGGAGTGGATAGTGAATGCTAACGGCGCCATAGTTTGCCCACCTGAAAGTCTTGGGGGTTGTGGTCGTCAATACCTAGAACTGATATCTAGATATCCAACAAATTGGGTGTCCGGGATGTTGGTAAAAGCAGAAGCAGTGGCCAATCGGAGTGAAGTGGAAACTACGACATTACTAGCTCACCAAGAGAATAGTGATGTCAATTACTTCAATTGTCCTACGGCTTTGAGTATTGACAAAAACGACTTAAAACATTTTCGGTGGCATATACAAAGAGGGGAGCCGCTAGTGATCACTGATGTATTAAGCGGAGGGACTGGATTGAGTTGGGATCCAATGGTCATGTGGCGTGCCTGCCGTAAGCCTAGGAATCCTGACCAGCAGAATAAAGAATTTACAGTATCAAATTGCTTAAGCTGGCGTAAGGTGAGTCAACTCTACTATAATCGCCTTTTGTTTTTATAGTTCTCTTTGGGTCCTGAATTTTTTGTCCTTTTTATTTCCTAACATTTCCTTTTAGTTTAAATCACTCATAACAAATTACTGTATTACTTTTTTCTGCTCTGTGAAATTGCATGTTGGTATCAGTAAGAAGGATGATCTTGGGTTTGTGTCCTACAGGAAAGAATTGGCATCCACAAGTTCTTTACAGGATATGTTGAGGGCCTTTATGACGACGAAGGTCGACTTAAACTTTTGAAACTGGAGGACTGGCCTCCAGCTGAATCCTTTAAGGAGCAATTACCACGTCACTTTGTGGAATTTGTAAGATGCCTGCCTTACATGCTTTACACGCATCCTCATGATGGGCATCTTAACATGTCAACAAGAGTGCCCGCCGTATCACGGAAAGAAGACATGGGGCCAAAGATGTCCATCTGCTATGGCGTTGGCCAGGAGCTAGGATCCACTTCCCTAGCCATGATTCATTATGATCTGTCAGATAGGGTAAATTTTACTCTTTAAATCTCTGTCTTAATTGGAGTTTTTAGGAGAAGGGTGAAATGCCTGGATTATGATGATTTCCTGCATAAAGTGTCCGTATAATTATCTCTTAAGGTGTTTTGGTAGTGTATCTTTGTGAGGTTAGGTTACAATTACTTAAATCTATTTGCTTACTTTCTTTTACTAAGTAGTGTGTTTTGATCTCAGTACCAGTTCACGTTCGATTTTACTTCTCGTAATTGTTCTTGAGAATGTTCCTCATTTCCTAGAAAAGTAAACACTCATTCCTAACTGATACTTCTTTTTCAGGTTGATATTTTGATGCATACTGCTGAAATTTGTCTTAATCCTGAACAGCTCTTGAGGGTGGAGAATTTGAGAAGGTATGTAAAGGAAAACCAACAAAGTCAAATGAGAAATGTAAATGGACATAAATTTATTGATCCTTCATTCTCAAGCAGCACGGTTGGAGGGTTGAAAGAACCAGCTGGTGGTGCAGTATGGGATATTTTTAGGAGACAAGACGTTCCTAAGCTTGAAGAATATCTTCGGAAGCACGCTGGAGAACTGAAGCATATCTCATGTCATCAACAAGTAAATGAACACTAACTTTGATACCTATGGAATAGAAATACCTTGCTATATATGGTTGGTTACATTCTCAAATCTTGCCGATCTTACCGTACTTTGTCCTTGTGCACAGTTGGTTCACCCGGTCCACGACAAAGCTTTTTACTTGACCGTGGAGCATAAAAGAAAACTTAATAAGGAATATGGTTAGTATGACTTTTTCCTTGTCATCTAGCATATACATCAACTTCTGGCAGTATGATCACACTCTTTTTTCCTTTGTAGGTGTTGAACCATGGAGATTGGTTCAGAAATTGGGAGATGCAGTTTTTGTCCCTGCCGGCTGCCCTTATCAAATTACTTATTTAAAGGTTGATTAGTCAAGTTTCCAATATTTGAAGTTCATGTTATTTGACCAATTTTTTTTCCAGATTATGTCGCATGTTTTTTCTAGATTTTATATCTTCCTAATAAAACTATACTTTTGAGTAGTAAAATCTAGGTTGCTTTTACTTTTCCTCAACTATATTAGACAAAGATAATGTCATTGCCCATATTTTAGCGTGCTGTCTTCTGACATGAATCAGTTTTGTTATATTTCCTATTGCAGTCATGCACGAGTGTGGCATATAACTTTGTCGCACCAGAAAGCGTTGGTGAGTGCATCCGACTTGCATCTGAGTATCGTCGTCTTCCTCAAAATCATAGATCTAAGGAAGACAAGCTACAGGTACATATGCTAAGACTTCTTATGCTCTTGAATCACTGCATGCTCCATGTTCTCGATCCAATATGTCGAAAGAGTTCTGTCCGATGGCATAATCGCGTCTAATAATACAGGTGAAGCAAATGGTCCTTCATGCAGTAGGCAAAGCTGTGGAGTACTTGGAGATGACTGCTCCGTAAGTGAATTCTTTCTATCGATATTTTGGAGGCATAATTTGATATTGAGAACTTATCGTTTGTTATGAAATGAAATTTGAGGGAAATTACGCCCAAAGTGATCAGACTACATTGTTGTTTATAGAAGTGAAGTGAACCAGAATCCTCCAAAGCCGCCTACGCAGTCGCAGATACCTTTATGCGATCTCTTATTCATGCAGCGGAATTTGAAGTCGAAGAAATCGATTTTGGAGAGACAAGGACATCTTGTTCAACCTGATATGAGGGACCATCTGGAGAAAAGCATCGAAGATCTTCTCGCCAGAATCAATATAGAATTGCAGAAAACAGCTCCCCCTGGATTTTCGTAAATCACGAGTATATATTTTGTAAATATAATTTTTTTATCATTGTATCATGAAAATGTGCCTAATACAAAAACTCTACATTAGTTCATACTCTTGTGTCTTCATTTCATTCTTGTTCTTAAGTCTAAATTTAGTTGTTCTTTGTTTTTATTTTAGAGAAAAAATTGTTCTTGTTGCTAGTTTTGTTTAAATTAGTATTTCGTCCGCTATAATGACTTGCAAGCTCACACAATATTATACCCAACATCCGCCGGGAAAGAAAAATAATTTAAGAAAAAATTGTTCTTGTTGCTAGTTTTGTTTAAAGTAGTCACGTACGTCATAGCAATTTAAGAAAAATCTATACTAATAGAAAAAGAGTCAGTGTGACAAAATATTAGATTACCTAATATGCCCCCTACTTTAAATCTAATTTAAAAGTCTAATAAATAGTAGTATCATATTTATAAAATATACAATAACTAATTAGA
>JAYJMF010343112.1:0-12447 GCA_036873715.1 Salvia sclarea
TTTCCCTTAATTAAATGTGACGTGGTATTAATTATCGGCCGGCGGCGAACACGTAGGAATTCCGGTCGGACACGTCATCATTGATTTCGCCGGAGTCAACGTTGGTTACAAAATCAGAAAAAAAATTGAAAGTTTGGCAATTTACATGCCGATTTTAAAATTGGTATGCAAAATGAGAATTTGGATAAAGTTCAGCAATTTACAGGCTATTTGCCCATATATTATATGTAATTCCCTTCAATTTCAAAAGCCTACGTGATTAATATTGTATCGTTTCTAGTATATATATTTTAATAATGAATTGAATTTTCCTGTATCTTTTGACTGGCAACTGTACTTTGATTCAAGAATGCAGATATTCGTGATATTTTATGATGTTGTTTTATTGAAACAAAAATCATCTTTTTTTTATATTTAATACTCCGTATATAGTTGATATTGCCTCCATTCTTTTCGAACGTATCATATATAGTCCATACCAAAGTATAGTAAATACCACAAATGCAGAAGTACTACTGGAATTAATTACGCTGGACTGTTTTAGATGGTTAATATTTTGCTTTGAAATTAGTGTATATTCCTCTTATACAAACCCTAAATTTTAATTTTTAATACTGTCATATGTCGATCATCTACGAATAAAAGAAAACGTCGTACCAAAATATTGATGGAATAGAGAATATGAATCAGTACTCCTTGAGGTAGTCTATCATTGTCCGACTAATTTCTTAATTGATCGCAAGGATCCATTAAAAAAAGATACCCCATGATTAACTGTGTGTTAATTTAACGTTGGATTTCTTTATTATATATCATTGATAAAGTCAATATAGACTAAATTGTTAAGATAAAATGGGACAAAAGTAGCATTCCTCCAGTGTACATAAAGATATATGAAGTGTGAGGATATGTAATTAAATATCATTACATAAATTAAATAAACAAAAGTAAAGATTGAACTACAAGAGAATTATTAATATCGTTTACATTTCACAACGACACAAATCTTATAATAATTTTTACGAGACATCAAGGCATAGGAAGCTGTTAATTACTAATTGAAAAGGCCACTTATCGGATCTAATCTTTTTTTCATTATTTTGATGGGATAAGTGTATTCTATTATCAATTAGAATAATAAGGCACCAGATGTATGTCGTTCAATATTATTTTGAGTTCGTTAACCTCATGAACAAGTATATAAAACTACCTCAATTATAAAATCTGGAAAAGATCGAACATCAAATTAGGCTACGCTACTTTTCTAACTTAATCACATCATAGGGTTCTTAGTGATATTATTATAATCCCACCTTTAGTTGGATAAAGGTACTCAAACATTTGAAGAATAGCGCATATATATAATTAAAGAGTTAAATCAAGTGCTTATTTTAATGAAACCAATCTTTTACTAGATCACTAGAATCAGACTTGGAGTTTCAACCATTATTACATATCCAATTAAATTTATTGATTAAAGTGTGCACATAATGAACATCCGTTAGATTAATGATGATTTGAGAAAGCAATTGCAATTTTCTATTACAAAGTGGTATCTCATTTTTACTTCGTTTCCTTTATTATGCATCACTTACATGCACGGATATATCGGTAACTTTGTTGGTATATATACATTAAATAATTAAAAGCCGGAGATCGAGTGTCACAAATTATATAAATATTTGAAAAATGTTAATATAGATAGGGTTTTCGTAATAAAAACCTATTCTTTTACGAACCTACGAACCAATGCACTTTATGTATAAAGTCGATGAGCTTTAAGTATTAAGTTAATGCACTATTGGATCCTGGTAAAAAATAACATTGCATATTAATATAATCGTAAAATGCAGTAACTTTATGAGTGAAGTGCATCAACTTTGTAAGTAAAGTGCATGGATTCGTAAGTTCATATGAAATTTTTTTTTTTCTTTAAGAATTACAACTAGTATACATTCATATATAAGTAACAACTTCAAAGACCAACTCCGCATGCAGCCGATACCACTACACCGCAAAAAGGCAGGACAACTACCTATATGCTTGCAAGATCACTACACCTACAAAAGAGTGACAATTATCCAAACAAAGATGGAATATTACCCGTAGGCGGCAAGAATTTGAACCCAAGATATTATTTTGAATTACAATTCATAAACACCCACCTGAAATGAGTCGAACTCCTATATTAATTAGTTTAACGGAAATCGTCTTGTCAATTAAGCTGTGCTTCATCACCAAACAATATCACATAGAAGTTTCGGTAGATAGAGCCAAGTTGTAAGATATATTGACACTATAATTATCTTTCATTTTCTTCGATCTTGTGGTCAACTTTTTGGTTCTTAGGTGCATCTTCTATTCTTGTTTGCATTTAAGGCCAATTAAGAAGTTCTATTAGATTTCAATTTCGAATCTTCCCTTATAAGTTGGTAGATTTCAATTACAATTACTCATACGCAACATCCTAATTAGTTAGGACTAATAAAATAACGAAAAAAATATATTATAGATTGCCAAATTATAAACTATAACAGCAGTCTCATCAATTTAAATACTTATCCCCATGGAACACGGACTAAAAAAGTTTATCAACATCTCTAAAATATACGCAAATACCCAATAAATAGAATCAATGATTGGAGCTAGAGTACTTAATGAGTTTATATTCAATGTTATTAGCTACCTATATACACACACACACAAATATTTATATATGTAGGTGTATAGATTTCGTCGTTTCATGTATTGATAAGCTGAGTTGAACTAGAAAACGTTAAATAGTATTATTATGGTCGGGGAGAAGGACAGAAATCCTAATCTCAACTCATATATATGTATATATCTCTTCCCTTTCCCTTTCCCTTTCCCTTTCTAGGGCATATATATTTATTTTCTCCCCCACACGATGCAATAATTTACTTCACTCCCCTATTTGAATACGTCCATAATATTATTATTATTATATAAATTCTCCACATAGTTTACTTTAACATCCTTCATCCCTCTCTCTCTAAGCTCTTCCTTCCCTCAACCTTTCCTCTCTCCCCTTGTTTTTCTATTCGCTCTAGGGTTTTTTCCCTCATCTTTAAATATACAATCCACTCCATTTTTATACTGTTTTTCCATCGATCGAAATAATTTTATTTGTTTTGTACAGTATTTGTTATCCGAGTTTGTATTTGTATATTGGTAATTTGGTATGGCTGGTTTGGACCTTGGCTCCGCCTCCCACTTTGTTTCCCACCTCCACCTGCAGCAGCGGCCCCCCGACGGAGACGACGACGACCGCCACCACTTCTCGGGGGGGAACGAGAACGATAATGAGAACGAGAACCGGGGGCTGGATTTGGGGTCGTCGGGGGACATGGTGGGGGGGCGTCGGCCCCGGGGGCGGCCCCCGGGGTCCAAGAACAAGCCGAAGCCGCCCGTGATCATCACGCGCGAGAGCGCCAACACCCTCCGGGCCCACATACTCGAGGTCGCCACCGGGTGCGACGTGTTCGACGCCGTCGCCACCTACGCGCGCCGCCGCCAGCGCGGGATCTGCATCCTCAGCGGCACCGGCACCGTCACCAACGTCACGCTCCGCCAGCCGGCTGCGGCGGGGAGCGTCGTCACGCTCCACGGCCGCTTCGAAATCCTCTCCCTCTCCGGCTCCTTCCTCCCGCCGCCTGCGCCGCCCGGCGCCACCAGCCTCACCATCTACCTCGCCGGCGGCCAGGGCCAGGTCGTCGGCGGGAATGTCGTCGGCGCGCTCATCGCCTCCGGCCCCGTCATCATCATCGCCGCCTCATTCACCAACGTCGCCTACGAGCGGCTGCCACTCGACGAGGAGGAGGGGCTGCAGATGCAGCCGCCGTCGTCGCAGCCGATCGCCGCCGCCGGCGGAGGGCAGTTTAGTTCCGATCCGTCTAATTTAGGGCTTCCGTTCCTCAATTTGCCGCTCAATATGCCCAACGGCGGTCAACTCCCCGCCATGGACGGCGGTGCATGGGCGGGAGGCGCCGCCGGAGGCGGCGGCCGGCCGCAGTTCTAGGGCATTTTTAATTAATTAAGGTCAGAATTAATTAATATCATCATGGATTTTTATTTTTATTCTTCTTCATCTTCTACTTCTACTTCTACATCATCATCAAGCAGCATAAACTTCGGTTATCTTGTAAATTTAGGTCATAATTTATTGTTTTTGTGGTGTTGTGCCAATGTACCTCTTGATTTGCCGATTGTGATTCCAAGGAAAAAAAACGAAACTTGTGCTTGTTTCTCTCTCACCTGTGGAGGTTTTTTCCTAGAATAAATTTTGAGGTTAATTAATTAGTCAAACTTCTCTTCGTAATTACTACAGTATAACTTTAGTGGTGTTGCCAATGTAAAGAAGAAAAAGAAAAAAAAAAAAAAAACTTGTGCTTGTTTCTCTCTCACCTGTGGAGGTTTTGGTGGAAATAATTTTGAGGTTAATTTAATTAATTGAGACAGGTTTGAGACTTTTGGGGGGTGGAGTCTTTGTTTATTGCAACTTGTGCACATAAAAATTGGTTCTTCACAGAATCTTATGCGAGTTCAATTGATTCTTAAATATTTGAGGATAAGGTGTGCATAAATAATTAATCTTGCGCAAAAGTGTGTGCTTACCAATTGATAATGGAGAAGATAAATATCCTGTTAATCTAGTGATGTCCTGAAAAAAGGTGTATAAAATGAAATCCAATGAATATATAAGTATGCTCGTGGCCAGCGCTAACGACAACTTGCTTGGTTAAAATAGGCTTTGTGCGAATTATATTATAACCACATAGATTCCTTTCTCTAACTCCAGCCTTGTTCTGTTATTTCATATAAGTCTTGGTTTATTTGAATGAGTTGTCCTAAGTAGTCTGCTTTATGTATTATAATTAAGAGTAAGGAACTTTCTAGACATTTTTTTTAATGTATAGTTAACATGAGCTTTATTTTTCAAAGCTATGAAAACAATTAAAGGCTAAGAAGGGAATGAAGAACATGATCGAATATGTAACTTTCATCTTGAAAATTTGAGGCATTTCTCATCCAATATGCATTGAATTAATTAATTTCTCAGAATCTTAAAATATTTAATGAAGAAGAAGGAGAAGAAGAATGGGGTTTCCAGAAAATCTATCAGAAAATCAACAAAAAAATGACATTTTTCTCAAATTTTGGTCTGTAAAATTAACCCCAGTTCTAATGTTAATTAAAATGTGTGTACATTAATATATGGGCCAGTCCATAATTGCTTGGGAGCCAAAAAAAAGTGGAGTCACTTTGCTGTAAATCATACTCGGCTTAGATTTAATGTAAATTTCATGAAAATTAATTTTTGTTCATATACATTAGTCGTCCACACACGTAGGTAAGTAGCATTTTATTCGACCTTAAACTTGTATATAGTTGTATGGGAATTTAGATTATTTAATTTCATTTAAGTTTTAGGTTTCTGCATAATTTTCTTTTTTATCGCAGCGGCTGGATAATGCGGTCACGATTTAGATACATATGTTCAATGAAATATGAGGATTGTCTGTTTTATTTGTTTATCAAGTCCACGGACTATTGAAGTAAATAAGGTTAATCATTATATTTTAAATTTGTTAGCTCACTCTTTGGGGTTTAGAAAGCTTTGATATTCATTCCCATGTTCGTATTTAATTAGATTTCATATGACTTTCTCCCTATATATCATATATATATAACTCATGATATTTGATGGACATGTCACATATGCATATATATAGGGGTCAATATATAGTTTGTTTGGGACTGTATTTATCCAACTGCAGATTGTAGCCTTAGGGGACTCCGGTTTGAGCTTGTATGTATATGTATATATCATCAATATATAATTCAATATTCGGTCCTAATCAAATATTCTAGTTAAAATGAAACTTTACCATAGTATTTTACATCCCACTATGTACGTGGTTAGTAGGTGTTTGAAGAGATATATTTTAATTTTGTTCGTAACATCTGGGACAATATATATTTACTATCAATCAAGTTCTGCATTGAGAGGAGAAAATTAATATTTCAGGTTCAGTTTCAGTACAACCTAGCTACTGCAATTTTTTATTGTTCCCTTTTAATTTTGTAAGAAAATCTTCAATGATTTTTTGTCCTTCCATAACACTTACTCCATAAATCTCCAGATATTTTTGAACCCAAGTAGCCAGGATGAGGGAAAAAAATTAGCCATCTTAAAACAAAAGAAAGTATCGTTAGGAGATATACAAATCTAAAATAATATAGATCTAAAATTGGTTACCTTTGATTTGCTTTTTTTTTAATAGGGTCAGTTTAGGTATATTGTGTAGTTTTTATATTTGGTTTTGGCATTCTTTTTATAAAGTTTTCACGCAATTTTGAGTTTTTATGATAATTCTAGGATATTGATATTTCTATAACTAAAACTATTACATAATTTTTTGCGCTTTTTATCATGGCCGTTTTTTTGTGATTATTTACGTGATTTTATGGTGTACTCGTATTCCGATAGCTAGGTAGTTTAATCTCTCTTTAGATTTTATTTAGTATTTTTTGCCTTTTAAATTCAAGATATATTTTCATAGCGAAAGTAGGATTAGAATCGACGAAATGAATTCATACGGGGGACTAAGCATTAGGCAAACACATGATATATATATCTTATTACTTTGATTTATTTGTTACATTTTCTTTATATATTAGATTTCAGCAAGACACATAATTGTTTAGTAGTTACGATGTTATATATCTACAATATATACGTATCATGATATCATTTAATATAGGTTGTGTATATATGTGATAGTAATTACATTAGGAAGGGCGGAGCCAAGAATTATTAATAAAGGATGCTTCACAATTCGTAAAATTTTAAGTAAATAATCTGATAAATATATTAGATATTTTTATGCCCTAACATAATAATAATAATAATAATAATAATAATAATAATAATAATAATAATATACTAATAAAAATCCATAAATAGTTGATACATGAGAATTGTTCTAGTGCATTAAAAATAACCTAAGAATGCGCTAACAAGGGATTTTACACGTGGCCAACGACTGACAACGCTGCAGGATCTTCTCGTTGTCAGTTGTTGAAAAACAAATCTTCTCAATGTGAACAATCAAATTGGTATTCATTTAATCATCTCTCATTCAATTTCGTAGATCAATCTTGATTGTCGTCATTGCAGTTAATGCCCTCTCAACGGAAGCAGTGGCAACAGATAAAACCAATAATATCAACTAAATCGTTCGATAAAACCAATTGAAAAATTAAATGATCCATTCCCGAGCAAGTCTTCCCAAATTGGTAATTGTAGAAAATTGGGAACCACACGGCGGATTAGAAACAAAATTACCATGTGTCCTTGTCATTCTGGAAGGCAACTGATAGTAATTAAAAGTGCTAAAAAGAAAGTACAGTATGCACTACATCTTGAGTTCCAAATATCTACTGATTTACGTTTATTTTTACTTTGCAAATTATTTTGTATAGACTGTATAGTAAACTATCTGATGCGCATAATCTTTTCCCCAGAAAAAATGAGTAAGTCTGAAAAACTATGTAATATATAGTAGTATTTAATTACAAAAATATGATCATACTAAATAATCCTACAAAACTATGTATGATTCCAGCAATTCAATGCACAGGAAAAAATAATTTATTTTTCATTGCTGCCCAGATTCTTCTCTAAGATGAGATAACAAATACTAATTTTCTAGCTATCCGTACAGCTGTGTTAGGGTCAAATATTTTTACAGATGTAACCTTCATAAATGCTCATGTGTGGGGAATATTCGAGAAACTAAAAGAGGGTCTTTGGCTGAGGATTTTGAAAAATTGAGAAAATTATGTACCAATACAATAACTTTTATTGGAAATGTTAAATTATTTGTGAAAAAGTTGCTACAAGAACCATTTTATATGAGCATATAGGAAATTTGAGAGACAATGTCTACCGCACTGTGTAACTTGATTTGAAAGTTAGATATAGAAATAAGAAGATAATTTCGAAGTCACATAAAAAATGCTTCAATTTTTTTTCGCAAATAAATATATGCATAGGCAATAGGCATACTTCAGTTGCATCTGATGCACAGATACATTAATCATAATAATTAAATTATACATAAATTCTAATTAATTATGGATGAATAAATCCTAAATGAAGATTGTTGAACTCTAATTTAATTTAATTATGATGGATGGACTTTTTGCTATATATTTCACCAAATATACTTGAATCCAAAAAATATTTCCAAAATTCGATGAGTGATGAGAACAAATTGACACATTACTGTATCTGGATTGAAATATTTAGCTAAGTATAGTGATTGAAAATGTTTGCCTTGTGCTGTTTGTAAACACCCAACTGCTCATGAGAGATCTTTTAATTTTAAAACGGAATTAATATTTTTTTCAACTGTGAAATTGCTGTTACTCGATCGCACGAGCTTCTAGAGCGTTGAAATACCAACATTTTTCCCACCCCTAGTAAAAAAGAAAAAGAAAAAGAAATAGAAAAAAAGAATGAAAATGAGTATATTTTGGACATGTTTAACCGCTTTAATTTATGTAAACAGTAAGGAATAAAAAGCACAATTCTACTTAATAATTTGTAATAATAATATATTTAAGTACCATAACATAAAGAATAAGTAAACTTTCTTATTTTAAACGATGCATGTAACATCACAAGTCCCACTGGCCATAACTTTTCCACCAATTCGTGTAAATAATAAAACGTGTTATTTTTTAAATATTGATAAAGATCAACAAGACAACAACTAATCTTTCTTAATTAATTTCCACAAATGAATACATTTTTCCTCGAAATGTAGTTATATATATTAATCTGGTGTACTGGTGTAATATGGAATATGGATAGTAAGTAGACACTATATATTTTGATCATAATTTCCTTATCAATTTACGGGAAATTAAGAAAATTGGCAATATCACAGCCTGTATGTTAATTACTTGCAAAACAACAATAAAATATCTAACAACAAGCTTGCCTCAAATAACCCGTCTTTAATATAGTATCCAGTTAATTCCTAATAATATAAATGCATCAATCATTTAAATAAAATCTTCATTATTAAAGTGATCCATCAATAAGATACCGCTAATACTTAATTTAACAACACTAATAATACGGAACTCTTGCAAAATATATGCAAAATTCGATGTAATGTAGGAGCAAATGGCAATTGGATTTTTTTTAAAGAGGGAAAACAAAAAAGCGAGGGAAAATAATAGCCTAAAAACATATTTTAGAAATGTATAATGAATTAATGGTCTAATTCCGATAAAACTTATACTACTTTCTAAACGGTCTGGACTTATATTTCTTCATTACAAATCGACAAAAATGTTATAAAAATAATGTCTCGTGAGATTAACTAATATCAATATATCCACCGTTTAATAAATTATTCCAATTTCTTTTTTGAAGCCACATTATACCTAATGAAGTATGTACATTGATTTTGTGCTTCAATATTAGTGTTATGAATCTTGTGATCGCTGTCAATATCGCAAAAAAAGTTACCATCTATAATTGAAAAATTAAAAAAGGTAGAATTGGTTTCAAAAATGAAAAAGGACTAAAAGATTATGTACATGCACCTTCTCACATATCTCGATAATAAATGCTTATATCCACATAAAACTCAATTGGGGCATGAATTCATTCCAAAAATCCAGGCTAGAGCCGAACATTACAAATCACACAATGAATCATTAATTAACACGAATAAAAACCGGTTCTAAAAAATAATTATAACACCCAACGGGAAACCAATTCGGAACAACTAAGACAACACTAATGCAAAAAATTCAAATCCCCCAAAATCCTATACAATTCCATCTATATATATCTCTCCAAATTCCCCATCTAAAAAAAAAACACTCATCATCAAGAAAAAATTAATTCCTCCAAAAAAAAAAAATGACGAGAAAAAAGGTGACATTAGCTTACATCACAAATGATTCTGAAAGGAAGGCCTCATACAAGAAGAGGAAGAAGGGGCTGATGAAGAAGGTGAGCGAGCTGAGCACGCTTTGCGGCGTGGAGGCGTGCGCGATCGTGTACAGCCAATACGACGCCGTGCCGGAGGTTTGGCCGTCGCCGCTGGCGGCACAGGCGATCCTCGCCCGCTTCCGGAAGCTCTCCGAGATGGACCAGAGCCGGAAGATGGTCAACCAGGAGAGCTTCACCCGCCAGCGGATCAAGAAGGCGGCAGAGCAGCTCCGCCGCCTCCAGAAGGAGAACCGCTGCCGCGAGCTGGAGGCCGTCATGTTCCGCTGCGTAGCCGGCGCCGCCTCCCTCGACGACTTCCTCCTCCCCGACCCCGCCGAGATGGCCTGGGTCATCAACCAGACCCTCAGGTAGGTAGCCTTTACTCTGCATGATAGACTGGAAAATTTCAGCATGATATATATATTTTTTTTATAATTTGTTCCGGTAGGGGCTTTTGCACAGTAATCTCCACCAAACATTTCAGATTTGATGATTTTATAAGAATAAAAATTGCTTAACAGGGGCTTTATATCCTCCAAAGCTCTTCTTTGCTGGTTTTACGGTCTTTATCATTCAAATACTCAATCCTATGTTTCATCAATCTGACTTATCGATATCACTCAAAGTAAATGCTGTCTGATCAGGGACATCAAGGCGAGGATGGAGGCACTCGCTGGCGATAGCCGCCGGCGACACCCGCCAGCGCCGGCGGTGATGCCGGCGCTGGCTCCGCCGCCGCCGGCGCTTCCGCCGGCGATGGTGGCGGAGGAGGAGGGGATGGAGGGGTTTCCGTGGAATTTGGTGCAGAGCCCCACCGGGGCGGGAGGCGGCGGCGGGATGGACGGCGGTGGCGGCGGGCTGGGGTGGGACGCCGGGATGGTGCTGCCGTATCCGTACATTTTCAATCATAATGCTAACTCGGGGCAGTCTGGGCAGATGCATTTCAATCATTGAGGGTTTTGATTAATTTCAGGGGTTTTCTGCTTTATGAGTTAATTTAGGTTTGTGAATTAATTAATTAATTCCAACCAGTTGCTTTTGTTTGGAAGGTAGAGTCGTAGAGATGATGGCTAATGTAGGATTTTGGGTTTATTATCCAGTTAATCTATGTGCTTTCTATCCTGCTTGGGTAATTTATTTTGATTAATTAAATCCTAGCTCTTCTTGTCTCAATGTCTCTTCTTCTTCTTCTCAATTTTTTGAGGTAAGGATGATTTGTTATGTTGAATAATTATCTCCAAGTGAAGTACAGCTTCGAGGAATAATGGCTTGATGTTTTACGAGAAATAATGATTCGCTGATTTTGAATAAAATATTAGTATATGTTTTTCGAGTTCTAAATTGATACTATATCACAAATAAAGTGCAGCGATTGAGCGAGTACATGGAACAATATGTAATCAAGCTGTTTGCTTTTAGAACATTGAAAGAAAAAAAAACGTGAAAATTGATTTTGGACCGTTTCAAATACTTTTTTAAAAAAAATGAATGTATTAAACCACATTAAGCCATTAGGGTATTATATAACTTGTCATTAATTATATGTATGCGAAGAAAATGATAGTTCTTTGGAATGTTTTGTCAAAGACGAATATATATTAATATAATTTCCGTCAAATGTTTTTCCTGTGTATTACGTGTATGCTTATGCCTAAATGTTTTAGGTCAAATGGCATTTTCAAACGCGCCAATTTTGCATTTGAAATCATAATCAATCATCTTTGTATTTACTAACATAAAACATGTAGTTATATTACATCTTATAAGCGATAACCGATAATTTTGGAATAGGTTGCTACATGTCTCACATTATACAAAAAGAAACGGAAGATAAATAATGGCAATCGTGAAATCGTAATCAATCATCATTGCATATACGTACTAACATAAAACATGTAGTTATATTACATCTTACAAGCGACAACCGATAATTTTGGAATAGGTTGCTACGTGTCTCACATTATACGAAAAGAACGGAAGATAAATAATTGCAATCGTGAAATTGTTATTAATCATCTTCGCATTTACTAACATATAACATGAAGTTATATTATATCTCACAAACGACAATCGATAATTTTGGAATAAGCTGTTACGTGTCTCACATTATACAAAAAGAAACGGAAGATAAAATATTCGTGAAATCGTAATCAATCATCTTCGCATTACTAGCATATAACATGTAGTTATATCACCTCTCACAAGCGACAATCTATAATTTTAGAATAAGTTGTTACGTGTCTCACACTATACAAAAAGAAAAGGAAGATATATCAATCGTGAAATCGTAATCAATCATCTTTGCATTTACTAATATATAATATGTAGTTATATTACATCTCACAAGCGACAACCGGTAATTTTGGAATAAGTTGTTACGTGTCTCACGCGATATTAATATATATATA
>JAYJMF010343123.1:0-12445 GCA_036873715.1 Salvia sclarea
ATTACTTTTTAAATTATTCATTTTTTGTATTATATAAAAATTATTTGTTTATTGTTACGGTTAACCGTTGTATAATTGGTTAACCGATCCAATTTTTAGGTTAATCGGTATAACGGTTAATGGTCATTATTTTATACTTTTATGCGGTTAACCGTACCGATAAAAAACCGTATGGTCGGTTTTTTTATATAACAAATGGACGGTTAACCGGACCGTGCTCACCCTACATGTACCCCTCCGTTTTGAAGCCTTAATCGAAGCCGTTTTTTGTCCATGCCTTATGCACCGGCAATCACTCTGCACTTCTGCCCCGGCGTTACAATGTAGTATACACTATAATATAGTAAAGTTATTATTTATTTATTTTGAACTCGAATATATATAAATATTATACATTTACTAATTGGAGAATAAATTCTAACATAATTCAAAGTGTACAATTTTATATTTGAACAATCTATATTTGAATGTATTAACATTATAACAATCCCATTAACATTATAGTATATTTTAATATAATTTTAAGAAACAAAATATAATAAAATAATAAAAAGAAAAACTCAAACGTGTATATTCTAATTTCTAAATCAATGAAGCAGTCAAACAGTACAAACAATCCCAAATTGAAAATAATCCCTCGGTTCATCCCGCTCACAACCTCACAGCCGCCGCCGCCTGGTCCAACCGCATTCACGCCGCCGCCTTTGCCTGAGAGAGGACGCACGCACGGCCGCCGCCGCCGCTGCTGCCTGGTTTTTACCATCCACAGATAGGTCACAAACCTTTACCAACTTGTTATTTTGATTGAAATATTCACTATTTAATTTCATTGGAGTTCTTGAATTTCATTGAAATATTCGTACAAGCTCGAGCTCGATCTCGAGTTTATCGAACATTATCGAGCTTTTGTCAAACACTAGACGAGCTTGAGCTCGAGCTCGTGCTTGGTATCGAACTTGGGCTCGAGTAGCATACTTTTTCGAACCTCGTGCGAGCCGAACTCGAATCGAGCTCGAGCTCAATATATTGATCGCGAGCCGAGCTCGAACACGTCCATGGAAGCTCGAACCGAGCTCGAACAAGCATAATTTCTCACGAGCCGAGCTCGAGCAGGCCAATATTCGGCTCGGCTCGGCTCGTTTACAGCCCGTAATGATGATAACCTCGAAGAGGTAAGGCAAACCCTCCGTTGTGGTGGGAGTTTTCGTATACATAGTATTTTCATGACCTTGGTGAAAACAAAATAGTTATCTTTATTGAACCAAATAATGGTATGCATTTGCCTTCACCCGCTTTCATTTGTAGGATATGCAAGTATTTTTGAATTCGTCTTTAGTCAAGTCCACCCCTCTGTCATTCGACGGGCTCTAACCTTCCATGTGTTGGTCCACTGTAATGGGTACACTGATACAATAAAGATGTTCTTAAATTTGTTTATGCTCACAAGTTATGTTGATGTAGATATTTTTTGATAATATTTGTTATTTTTTCTATAAAATTTATACTTATTAAATGTTTTATAAATTTAAATGGATTTGAGTGGGTATTAGCAAGTATTACTCAATGAATTTGAGTCGGGTATGGGTAATAAATTCAATACTAATGACGATTATGGATTCGAATTTTTTTGACTGATTTGAATTTCGGAATGTTTAATGGGTGAGTAGCTCTGCCCAGTGCCATTTTAATTAAAAGATATAAAAAATGGACATCGAAACTAAAAAGTGAACACCTACTATTCTAAAGTAAACTCGATTGCACGAAAGCCCACATTGGCATTGGGTAATAATTTGAAATTTGAAAAGGGCAAAGGGGAAAGGGAAAAGGTCCATGTTATTGATATTCCGACGTCGTATGATTAACAGGTGCAAAATTGCAGCTTCAGGTCCGTGCGTAAACTGGAAAACCTCTTCATTGCGACGCCCTTTACCGCCGCACCAGCGCCTGCACTTCCCTCTTCCACCATTCCGTCTCACTCAACTACGTATCGCTCTCGCTCTCACACAACCATCTCTGCAAATGGAACCAGCGATAGAGCCCCTGCAGAATGACCAAAATGCCCCCGCCGCCCCGACAATGTCGAAGAACGCTCAGAAACGGCTGCTCAAGCAGCAGAGATTCGAGGCGAAGAAGGCGGAGAAGAAGGCACAGATGAAGGAGCACAAGAAACGGGAGGCGGAGCGCAAGCGCTCGGAGTGGGCCGAGAAATTGGCGAGCCTCGGCGATGAGGAGAGGGAAAAGCTGATCGAGCAGAGGAAGGCAATGAGGAGAGAGCGCATGGAGAAGCGTTCGGAGGAAAAGGGGCAGAAACTCGAGCGGCTGCAGCAAGCCAGGGTTAATGGTCAGAATGTGGTTATTGATCTCGAGTTCGCTCATCTCATGACTTCTACTGAACTCAGCAGCCTCGTTCAGCAGGTCATTTTCTTCTCAACTTCAAACTTTTATCACCCTAACTTACTTTGATTCTTGAATTGCTTTATTGCCGCTGTCCGTGTATTGCCAATTCCACCCAACATCAACTGCATTTTTTTGGTTTCTTGTGTAGATCAGTTGTTTTGTTTATATATGAGTTCTGTTAGACAAGGATGGAGAAGCCTGTATGATTTGATGCTTTTCTCTTGACATCCACATGCCTACAGCATGTCATTTCATCTGATAATGCAGGAATGAAAGGGCACCTAATACTTATAATAGTTTGGCTTTCCCTGTTTTTTCCTCCTAAACTATGACCTGATTATTGTAACTCTCGGTTAAAAAAGTTATATATGTGAAGTTAATATTTATTGTTTGTGAAAACGAAGTATGATAAAATAGAAACAGGTTCTTTGGTTATCAGTCTGACTTCAGCTATGCAGCCAAACAGGATTAGCACAATTGGAAAATACTCAGTATGTCAATTAGGTTAACAGGGCCATTATAACTAAGCACAATACTAGTCTCTGTATCACTGGATAAACCATATGGTCCCTAGTCATCTTAAGGAAAGTTGACTCTGAAGATCCTGGGGCACAAATCATCTATTAAGTTCTATTCCATTTCAAACTAATGCATCTTCTAGTCACAATTTTTCTCGAACCTCAAGGAATGATATCCAGAAAATTATAGTTCTGTTGAATTGACCTTTCAATTTGACAGAATAGACCATTGCAATGTGCTTAGATATGTCACACCATCTTGCTCCTTGGATGAAAGTGTTTGTGAAATTTATGTAACGCTCGTCCTATCTCCTATGAAATGCTCTTGAACTTTAAGTGTGAACTATGAGTGTCATTTCTTTTCAACCACATTTATATACTATATGGGTGGTTCACTGTAGATAGAATCATGGGACAGAGGGCCTATGCCCATTGGCTGATGAAGGGAATTTCTAGCTCTAGATTGTTTGCAGTGGTTTAAAATCTCTGGATTGGCTGCATTGCTTTATGAGTATTGAAGTGGCACTATTCCAATTTTCTTATTTCAAGCTTTCATCAGTAGACAAGATTCAAGAATAGGCTATCTGATATTTTGCGGAGCAAATATTATGGTGTGTGACTGTGGAACGACTCATATTTTGTATAGATATTGATCTTCAATAATAAACCATTGTAGCATACAGGATGAAGCCATTTTGTGGACGTGATGTATATGTTGCACATTTCTTTCTCTTTTAGTCCATAGCGTAGTACTTGTCTTAACTTTACGGAGCTCGTGAAGCTTTTGAAAATGTTATAATATGCAATTCAAATGTGAATCTTGTACTTGAATTCAACAACTATTTTTTAGAAGTTGGATGTGATCTCTCATGCATCCTTCTATGTCCGTTTTAGGTGTGTTGCTTTGGCTAAGTTCTGACTTCCCATATGCTCGAACTATTGTCTGCTGCCTTCCCCCCTTATTCATGCCCTTCTAGATCCCATAGTATGTCCATGTACAACTCGTTGATATAGTCACAACTGTACAACTTTAAAGTTCAAATAAGGCATGATTATTTGGAGTTGGAATGCATGTAATTGCATCATATACTGTTAAAGCTTATGGTTTTGTGGTGACTGCAAAGGTCATCTGAGCCTGTTTCCAACTTTACAAAACAGAGCTTGTTTGGCCAACATACTTGGCATTTGCTTTTCATAGCTAACTGTTGGTTTTACATGCAGATTATGTATTGCTATGCGATAAATGGAAGATGCACATTGCCGGCCCATATATGGCTGACAGGCTGCAAGGGGGAAATGCAAGATCATCTTACGCGGATCCCAGGATATGATAGATGGTTAATTGAGAAGGAGGATCAATCCTACATAGAAACTTTTCAAGATAAGAAAGAAAATTTGGTGTATCTCACAGCTGATTCTGAGAATGTTCTGGATGAACTCGATCCAAAATCAATTTACATAATTGGTGGTTTGGTGGATAGGAATCGCTGGAAAGGCCTTACCATGAATAAAGCAAATGAGCAAGGGATTAAAACAGCGAAACTGCCGATCGGATCTTACCTGACGATGTCTAGTTCTCAGGTTGTCTTTTCTTCCTTAATACTCTTACTTAGATGATATCATCTTTCCTAACTTTTTTTGATATTATCATCCTTCCTATTTTTATATTGAGTTTTTGTAATAAACTTACCAAACCCCTTCTCTATTTTCGAAAATTCACTGGAAGGATGACCAGAAGGTATGACTACAGCTAATGCTTTTCAAAAAATCTGAAGGCATGATCTGAACAAATTGATAGGATGTTAACGGCTTAGGCTTTTTCTGGCCTGATTGACATGCGGAGATGGTGCATAATAATGATATATATGATGGTTAGTGACATGTAGTCACATGGACCCTCACATATTAATCTACAAGTTATTCCATGCATATCCTCACTAATGGACTAGAACGCCTGATTTTTACTTGGTTTAAGTAAACTGCTGATTATCACTTCTTAATGTGGTATTTGCCACTTGGTTGCAGGTCCTTACTGTGAATCAAGTTGTGGAGATAATTCTCAAGTTTTTGGAATCAAGAGACTGGAAGCATTCATTTTTTCAGGTGATTCCTCTGAGGAAAAGAGGTGAAGCTGGATCCGAGGACAATACGGAAGAGGGCGAAGGAAAGGATAGTTATAATGAGGATGATATGGGAGCTGGACAAAAAACTGTAAATGGGGATGAGGATAGTGAAGAAGAGGTCGACGATCAAAAGGCAAAAAGGCCGTGCATTGATACAGAAATCAAAGCTTGAATCGTTTCATCAGTGGGCAACTGAAGAACTCCAGCGAAATTTTGTAGATGATATTACTTGGCCGTGACTGATAAATTTTGGTTTGAATTCTATTTGCATTGCAGAGCACAATCACATTGAATTCCAAATTTGGGTCTTTGAAACAAAGGCTAAAATCCTAATTAACAATAATACAAAGTAGAAGAGAATCAGCAGGGAATTGCAAACACAAGGTTAAGTCTGAGAAACCTAAAAGAAGATTAGAAACGAGTGAAGCCCTACAATTGTTCCTTATGGTGGGGAAAAGGCTGAATGCAGGCCACAGCAGGCTGCGATGGCCCAGGCCCAGCATTAGGTGAATCCTTGAAGAAATTCATAGGCGCCGGCGCAGCTCCAAAGAAGCCATGGTGGTGGTGGAAAGGTGGTGGCGGAAAGCCGGGGAAAGCCATGGCGGCGTGATCCACCATCCGCTTCACGAGCGGCTCCCCTCTGAGCGAGCCGCGCTCCCCACCATCAAACTCACGGTAGCGGTGCAGGTACACGGTGAGGGGCTCGATGTAGTCGTCGAAGCCGAGCTTGCTCATGGCCCACAGCACATCCTCGGCAGTGATGGTCTTGCGCTGCTCGCGCTGGCAGCGGTCGTTGGCCTCGCTGGTGATGAAGCTGATGTACTCGGACACACATTCCTGGATGGTCTCCTTGGCCTCGTCGGAGATTTTGGCGTGCGGAGGGAGGATCTTGCGCATGATCCTGATCACGTTGGCGATCGGCATGAAGCGGTCCTGCTCGCGGACGATGCATTCGGACTCGTCGCCGGGGTTTCTTTGGGGAGACGGCAGCCCCATGCTCATGTCTGCTGCTTTCAACTCTGCCATATATAGTGCCAAACCAACGACTCATTTCTTTTCTCACTTGATTGATGAAACAATTTCACACTAACTATAAATATATATGCCGATTTGGCCCAAAAAATAAACTTCTTCAATTTGTAATTTGTTTCTTTATTTTAATATATCATGTACATACCACAATCAGTTGCTGAGATACTAACTAGGCATAATGCCTTAAGATTGTGTTGAATTTATTATTAGAAAATAAAACGAAACAATGTTGGAATTATTTGAGGAATCAGGCGTCAATTTCTCTGCCACCAAAGAAAAGTTAAAATCATGAGAATCAACAATAAACGAGAGACTTTCTCCCAGAGAAAAAAAAGCAGCGATACAGGTACATTTTATTATTATTATTTGAATAGGTCAAAACCTTTAATAAATAAGGTTATTATAATTACTTATAATCCAACCTTACCTGCACACTTATGGCACAAATTTTGAAAAATTATAAAAATGATAATTTTTGTTCCGTTATCGCATTTACGACTCACAAATTTGCTCCGACTTTTAGGAGCCATTATTGCCACGCCAATGATTGAATGACAATGGACTGCATACCGTAGGAGATTCTCCATGAGTGTATAATATATTAGGATTCGATTTATTGGCGTTTGGAGATATATTTGAGTGTAACTTTGGAATTGAACAAATATTGCCGCAAAATATGCATTAAACTTTCAAGGCCCATTTCGGCATAACTACGATGGCAATTCGAAGGCTAAGACTGCTCAAAACGAGGGGGTCGATGGGAGATTTCCGACATATATATTTTCTTATTGCAAATTTTATCAATGAATTTGGTGGTCGATTAAGACATTATTTAAATCTAGGCGATTATGATACAGTTTGTAATTAAAAAGAAATGAAAAAAACAATTTGATATTTACTCACTTGATCCCGTCCATGTAAAAATCCATTAATCCTAATCACACTTCCTTCAACAATATCATAATCATAACAAAAGAAAGGTCCGACCATTTTAATAATTTCACGAATAGGCGTAATGTTTAGCAATAATTGAATAATAATCCATAAAAGTAATTAAGTGGACTAGCGATTTGAATATATTGTTTAATGCTAGTTTGAAGTCAACTCCTGAAGAAAATATATTGAGCAGAGAATTATGGCTGGACTGGACTTGACTTGATGGGATGGGAGAGAAAAACAAGCGTGTGCTAATTCATATGATGATGATGATGGAGTTAAGAGTAGAGTGGGTTGAAGTGTGTCTGAGAATGCATGAGTGACACGTGTAAATGTGGGCCCCAAAACTGCATGTTCGCCACTTGTTTTATGTAATTTGTCCTCTTTTACACAATGCTATTCACCTACATTTTGCAGTTACATAGGAAAACTAATTACTAGCCTAGCCTAGCTGCTGTATATATAATGCTGGTTCAACATCGCCAATTCATTATATTAATTCTGTCATAAATATTAAGAGCCGATCATGATATATTAATGTATATAAAAATTAAGAAAGCTGCGATTTTGAAGGTGTAAATGAATCTGTGTAAGTAAAGGTTATGATTGGAGAAGAAGAAGAAGGCATTCGCATGCAGCATGAGCAAATCAAATAGTAGAAAAGGTAAAGAATTAATTTCCAGTAAGCAACAAAACGAAGGAATGAAGAATTATAAAGAAGCAATTAAAAGCGAAATATATAGAAGAACTGACCAGAGTTAGTTCTGGGGAGCCTGCGGTAGCCATGGAAGCCTCCATTGTTCCCTCCGAGTTCCATCAGAGCTTAATTATGAGAGAGAGAGAGAGAGATATTTTAGGTAGGTAGTATATATGTATAGCTGTTGTTGTATTTATATGAAAAAAGAAGGGTAAAAAGGAGGAAGGAGGACACGTGGCATGAAGGCGTTGCGAACGAGAGAAGGGCATTCGCCGGTGGGAAATGAGGGTTCACAGTTGGGCAGCACTGGCGGGAGAGAGAGAGAGGGGAGGCTTCAGCTTCACCGCCCATTTATGTTCCCTTTTTCCTCTGCATATTAATATTTCAACCTTTAATGCATTCCTTTCACTAACTTACAATTACCATGCTAATTTAGATTCCCTATGAAAACATTTTCTTCTAATGGAACCAAATTAATTAATTAGTTTTGTTGTTGAATTTGAATGAAAAATGTAGTCAGTACACTAGAATTGGGGAGAAGAGTCAATTATATTTTTATCCATTTTAGTTCATTTTTCATTTAAATTAAAATAATTAACTATTTTCTTCACGTATAAAATACACACCTACGACCTATGACTATGACAACACAAAGTCAAATTAAATCACCTTTTTAGTAATATAGCTATTGTTTTGTACCAAAAACTAAAACTACTCATTCAATTATATATATATATATATATAATTGCTCAGTTTAATAACATGAAAAACAAATGATGTATTTTGTAATAATTTATTAGCTTCAAAACCAATAGAATTATTAGCTTTTTTTGAGACCATAGAGCTTATTAGCTTTAATAAAGAGTAAAAATATAAAAGTATTGATACATATGAAATGAATTAATAGAATCACGTGTTAAAATGAATTGATTAGTATTGATACATATTATTGTTATAAATATAATATCCGTGCATCATCGCAAGGGAGGAATTCTAGTAATAATATCTATCATCTTTGCTTTTGTTTCATCAACTGTTTAATTTAGAGTTCCAATTCAATGCTCCTCTCTGTAAAGGAATACTCTTTTGCACAAATATCGTGTCGCTATCTTCGCTACAATACATTTAATTATATCCTCTACGGGAACATGCACCAAACCAAACACTTCTATCTTCTCTCTCTCTCTTTCTCACACACACACACACAGTTGCTATATATCTCCTCCTTCAGTTCTCGTGTATTGAGTTTTGCTATTTTGTCTGAAATGTATGAATATGGGTTGCTTGCGTTTTTGTCATATTTGTCCAAATAAATAATTAATATATGTGGTGAAAGGTTTGAATGAAGCGAGAATATCTTTTCCTCATTGTTGCCAAAAATTATCTGCAACTGCTTATGTGGAAGCTATTGATAGTTGTGTTCTTGGAAATTAAACTGATATTGCACAATAAACATTCAATTCAATCACTCAACTACTATTGTCTAGTCTCTGGAAAACAGTACCGTGGCTTAATTCTAACTTTTTATTTAACCCTAAAATTGCTACCTTCAATTCTACATCTAATTTATCTGCTGATCGAATCTATTTCCATATCAATTGTTTATACAGCTTCAATTTCACCATACAGAATTTCTACATTATAACCATTAACCAATCAGTTTGATGTTGGAGAAGTATTCTTTTTATTTATCGTGTTATATTTAATCAATTTGGTGTGGTCATATATATATATAATTCATAAGCGAGATGACTTCTAGCTAGCTGATTGTTTTTATATATAGCTCATGCAATTCGATTATATTGTTGTGATCTATATATATCTTAAACCAGATATTCAAAAAGCAATGTTGGTGAAATGGTAATTACCAACAAGCAACTCTTGCCGATGTAAATTGTCAAAAATAAATCAATATATAAGCCTATATTTATAAGGCATGATGAGTAGAAACCAAGCTGGGTTTGAGGCAGGCGAGTAAAATTGACATTGGAGAAAGCCATTAAGTAGTAGCAGAAAGCAACTTGTATAATATCTCTTGACTCAAGAAAAAAGAAAAAGAAAAGAAAAACAAAGGTGTTGATTAATGGATTAACCATTAGCCCTGTGTTCTCATGCAACTCATACTTTTCTTCATTTTTACTATATTGCGATGGAATTCTTTTTTTATTCGTAGATACAATCTGTAGCTGGGAGTGACGATTGCAGGAGTTTCTCCAACAGTACCTTCAAGTAAAAAAGGAGAGGTATATATGTGCAAATATAAACATGATTATGTATATAATCTTAATTAAGTTAACCATCCTGCGAAGTCCTTACGTGTTAGCCAGCCTACTATGTCCATTGATCAGTGACACCCTAAAATAATAATGAAAACTAGTTGTTAAAATATTTGGATGATCAAATTTATAATTGGTTAGGGAAAAAATTGTGAATTTAGAATGATAAAATCTATCTATCTATCTATCTATATATATATATATATATATATATATTTGGATTCCCATGAAACCCTTCCCTTAGGTGTTATATAGGACCAAATCTAGGCCACACATCCAAAAAGGCGGTAATACAGATGGCTGACACGTAGTGCTGCCCAAAAGATTCTCTTTTTACAAAAAAACACGGAGGGGCAAAACTGTAATTTTTACATTTCTGGCAATTAGTCGTGCATTATTCTGTTATAAAATATGCATTATTCTGTTGTAAAATATGCATTGTTCTGTTGTATAAAATGCAGTTTTCTGGAGTATGCATTATTCAGTCGCAGTAATCGGGAATGGAAAATCTGCAAAAGTTGTACAGAATTCTGCATAAAGTTGTAAAGAATTCTGCATGCAGGATTCTATACAAATTTATGCATATTTCTCTACAGTCAAATGCATAATTCTATTTCGACAGCAGAACCCTATATCTTCCAGTTTTTATGTCTTCTTCTTCGATTTCTTCCCCGGAAACCACCACCACCTCTGATTTACGGCGAACACAACCATAAACAATCACCTCCTCTAATTTCCAGAGATACTCGCCATAAACGAACATCATCACCACCATCTCTTACGATTCTTCAATCTTTTTCCAAAATTTCATTTATTTTTCTTCAATCCCATTCATAACCAGCCATATCTACCGTCGTCACCTCGTGACGATCTGTTATTTTTTCTTCTCCGACGACTACCAATGATTGAGAAGAAGAAGAAGAAGAAGAAGAAGAAGAAGAAGAACAAGAAGAAGAAGAAGAAGAAACAGATATAGAAAAGTAAAAATAAGAGAAGAGGACGAAGAAGAAACAGATCTAGAAAAGTAAAAATCGGAGGAAAAGGACGAAGAAGAACAAGAAGGGGAGAAAGAAAAAATTATTTAAAATTAAAAAGAAGAAAAAATGGAAAAGAAGAAGAAGAAGAAGAAGAAGAAGAAGAAGAAGAAGAAGAAATAAGAAGAAGAAAAATACGCAGGAGCAAAGGATGAGAAGAGAGAGAAAATAAAAGAATCTTTTATAAAGATGCCACGCAATATCTACCTTTTTTGAATGGGCCTTCTACCTCCACGCGGCATTGCTCCGTCAGGCTTTCGCTCATTGCGGAAAACTCCCCACTGCTGCCTCCCGTAGGAGTGTGGGCCGTGTCACAGTCCCAGTGTGGCTGATCATCCTCTCGGATCAGCTACTGATCATCGTCTTGGTAAGCACATTATATGCTACACACCTTATGTGAGCACATTATATGAGCACCAATCACATATAAGCTATATAACCATGATTTTTTTTTTATTTTTTATACTTTTTTAATCTTGAATACTTAATCAAACATGATTGGCATCATCAATTACACAAATTACATAGAAATCAAAGCTTGATTTGTCATTTTTCTCTATAAATCAAGTTTCTATTCACTTAAATGAAGGAGGCACTTCAGCCTCGGTAGCTTCAGCTTGAGGCACTTCAGCCTCAGGAACATCAGTATGTGGCTCTTCAGCGGCCACTTCAGGCTGAGGAAGCTCAACCTCAACTTCAGCTTGTGGCATATCAGCCACATTCTCAGCCTGTGGCTCAACAGCCACTTCTTCAACCTCTTCTTCTTCTTCTTCCTCTTCCTCTTCCACCAAAACTTCGACCTCTGGTGCCTCAGCCGGGGCAGGTTCAGCCTGGGCTTCATCGGCAGGGAGTTGCACGGGAGCAGGGTCGACGTATGGTATGGACTCCGAAATTGATGAGAAGTCCAGGAAGGAATCAGCTGCAGCCTGATCCACTGCAGCCTGAGCGCTCTTCATAGCAGCTTCTACTTCTTCAGCTGCAGGAGATGGTGATTTGGCCTGAGCCTCTTCAGGCTGAGCAGCAGGCACCGATGGAGTAGAGGTCTCTGCAGGCTCGGAGATGAGAACGGGGCGAGCTGAAGATTGTCGCGCCCCAGAGCCTCGGCCTGCCATCTCCCTTTGCCATTCTATTCTGATGGCTTGCAGCTCGGGACAGCCGGCGAGATCCTCCATGGATACCATCAAGATGTTCTTGTAGATGTCAGGGATGGCCCTGACGATCCTCGAACTGCCGCTGCTGCTGCTGCTGCTGCTACTCCTGTTGATTACAAACACCTCAAATTGAGCGAGGTACCTGCGGACAACAGAGTCAATATCATGTATGGCATTCCACAGATTGGGAATGCCAAAGATTTGATATAGCTCAGTCTCCTTGCGGGAGACTGATGACAGGGTCTCAGCGACTAAAAAGTCGTGGACATCCTGCCATAGAG
>JAYJMF010343164.1:0-12432 GCA_036873715.1 Salvia sclarea
TAGAGGCATAGCGGACGAGAAGGTATAAATTTGGTTTAAAGTATTTTTAATTTTTATACGGAAGCATGTTGGGCCTGATTACAAAACCTTAACCACTACTGAAAGATTATTTTTGAGGGTTTGAAAAATTGGAAGAAGCAATTAGGGAGTGGAGAAAATTCTAAAAGAGGACACTTGTCAAATAATTAGAAGAGAGTGCAAAGCACCCATATGCTCCATAGAACTACCCCTATTATTGTATTGTATTTCTCCAATGTAATTCCACTAGACATTCCATGTAGTGGCGATACGCAATGATCAATCACCAGTGGTCATATTGAGTGTTTCTTTTGTCGATGAAAAATAATATATTAACTAAAGTTGATTGTTAAGTCATCATATTTTATTATTATTTGATGGTTTGCGTCATTACATCATCCAATTGGATATGAGAAATCTTGTTCTAGATAGCTCACTATTTGTCAAATAATTGAGACGAATTTCCCCAACGTCAAATATTTAATGAAAAGTTTTTATATGAACCCTATTGAGTGGGGTGACTCATAAAAACTAGTTGGTGTCCTTTGCATAAATCTGCTGTTTCATTTGTGCACCACTTTCAATATTTTTAGTTTCTCTTTCATATTTTATTTTTTCAATTACAGAGTTTTTACCTGAAAGAGATTTTCAATTCGAGAGTTGTTTGTCATAAAATACTCCCTAGAAATTTGAATTGTAATTTTATGAGGCAACCGTGACTAGCTAAAACCTTTGAGTAAAACCCTCTCACTAAAGCAAAAATCTTATAATAATAATAAAAAAAGAAGAGTACTATATAATTATCACCAGAACAACAACAAAACGAAAAACCCAAACAACCAAGGGTATTGGCCTCGGTGAAAGTATTGAGAACTGATTATTTCATAATTAGGAGTTGCAAAATCTTTTAAATTTCAAGTCTTGGTTACTAAATATGTTAATTAAGATTGAGTATATATATAATAATCTCGAAAGAATGAAAATAAATAAGTAAAGATTGTTGTGGTGGAACCGGTAACACAACGAGGTGGAGTTTAACAACTAATTACCACCAATAATATTTATCGATTCACCTGTTCAGTGTTCACTTAAAAAGATATTACATAATGATTTAAATTATACTAACAATCATATATTAGAAATCATTAGATATCTCCCATTCTCGTTGATTTTGACTCGAAAACCAACATTTTCCTGTCGATTTTATTCTTTCGCAAGAATCAGTTTTATTGACTTTTGATCTCCTTAACGGATAGAACCAAAAAAATGTCAAATTCTCGTTGATTAATTTGGACTCAAACCCAACATTTTCCTATCCATCTTATTCTTTCTCAAGACCCGATCTTATTGCACTATGTAATTATCGTACTTTCTGAGAAATTATTAAAATAATTTATTTTCTTGTTTATTTATGAATTATGAAATCTCTTTATTATCATAGAAAAAGAAGCAAATAATATTATGTCAATGAGAGCCTACTGAATGCTCTACAGTTGAAATATGAAATCTCTTCATACTAGAAAAGGAATAAAGAATATTGTGTCATCATTAGTTGAATGTAGAAGTCCTCTGGTTGTGGATATCAACCCAAATCCCTATATCTGATTAATAAATGATAAACAGCACAATCATGCGTCAATCCTTCTTAATTTCTAATTTTCATCATCAGAACTCTGCTGTCAACACATATTGTTTCTTGCTTAAGAAAGGCCCGGGATGGAGAATAAATCAAACCAGAAGAATGAGCAAATCATCAGAGTTGGACCCATTTATTAACCCAACTTATTGCTATTATACTTTGGATTCCAATTTTGGTGGCTTTGCACAAAATCGTCTGGTCTTCGCAAAATATTAATTTTGAATCAATCCTAATCTCACAATATTCTATATGAAATTATACACAGATTGTGCATTCTCACACAGAACAGGATGAATGAATATGAATACATTGCTCCCAAGAGCGACAGTTTATTCCCAATGGAAGATGGGAGAATTGTGAAACCTTCAATACAACAAAGCACGATGTTTCTATCTCATCAATTGATTCCACACAACAACGAAACCAATACTATATCCGAACGAAAAGATGCTGGCAGCAAAAACCAGCACATTGAGAAACCAGTTTTATAAAAATCCAATACCTTCATCTTCTCATTAATCCAAGCTCCACCAGCACTATACATATCTAAAATTTCTTGAATAAACAGTAGGGGCCAAAGGAAATGCCTGCCCACGGCAGACGAACTAAGACTAGATTAGAACGGTTGTAATTTGTAAAGGATTTCCAATATCCCACTTCTCCTCAATATACTCAGAGGGCGTCTAAAAGAACTCGCACAACATCATCACAGAGTTGTGCCACCACCATCTGACATCAGAGATGCAGCCGCTGCAGCAGCTGTGGGAACAACTCCTGTTGATACTCCCGGTTTTGATAGATGGAGCAGTCTGAAAATGGAACAGTTTACACACTATAGATTGTAAGTTCATATTCCAGCATACGAGCACAAGAATGAAAGCTAAGAATTAAGATAAGCACAGGGTAAGCGTCTCTTTGCACATCCAATTTTTCAAACTAGTAACAAAAGCCACAATTGCCCTCAAACGAGCCTAAGTAACACCTCACAACTTTCGAACATGAAAAAAATTGCAAATTTACTTGATTTCCTAAAAGATCCTTGGTTTCCGTATCATCAGTCCTTTCATAAGGCATAATGCTCGGTTCTACAATTACTACACCTAAGGGAAAGAGTGCCTAATTTGTCACTAGTTTCAAGCACGCAAATAGCTAGGACTTAGGAGTGCAAAGCATACGAATAAAAAATGAAATTATATGCACTTACGGAGCTAGATATTCACAAAATGATGATACAGCAGCAACAACTTCAGTATAGTTCTCTGATGAAGCAGGGGCTGTTACTTCAACCAGCTGAACGCCAAGTGTAACAGGCACAGCTCCGTCAGTGGCATGAAGCTTCAGCATCTTATTTACAGAAGACACCGTCACGGTGATCTGAGTACCTCTATGGAATTGGAACGAGAATCCTACTCTCAGCAGCTCGTGGTCTAATTTGTATCCGAGAGCATAAAATAGGCGGAGAGCATTTTTGCTTACTTTACTCTCTGCCATTGTCCTTACAAGCACCGAAATTTGCTCAGCTCCGGCACCCCTCATAGCACCCCCAATGTGCCGGACAGTCCTGCACATCAAATCATATTCATCACTACCATTTCTAAGAACACAAATGCATTTGATGCTAGACCCTCACATCATACTCATACCATGTTGGTTCAGGCTGCTCAAGGTCACATAGAAGTCGGACTTCCGATGATACCAATCCTAATTGAAACAAAGAGGCAACAAATATCATCACTATTTCAATCATTCAAACAAGCACTATGGCATTAGAAAGTTATGAAACACCAGAATTAGCTATATACCAAGGTTCGGTGCACTTTTCAAACACAATTCGTGAACCCTCAAACTCTCTCTCTGAACGCCACAAAGTCCTTGAAGAAGAATCTCTAGGGCCTCAACGTGCTGAGAAATAGTGCAACAAACTGACTAATAAATCAAAATGATGATGGGAGATGCATTGCAGGAAAGGAAAAGGCAAAATAAGACCACAATTCATCTAGATTTCCAAACTTCAAGTTCATCATCAAAGATTTAGCATAACTGGATTTGGAAATATTGACCAAAAAAGTTCAACTTCAAGCAGTGAAATAAACATATTCGTCAAATATTCTACTCCAATCATTGAAATTGATTATGGTGTTAACTTACTTTAGTCTCTATAATCCCCTGAACTACGCACTCCATCTTGAACTCCAAACTCTCTCTAATTAGAATCTGATCCCCAAATGCGTCTAGATGTTGCTTCTTCAAAATGTATCCACCTTTGTAATTGTTGATCTTGTTGAATTGGCAATTAGAAACCTAAACTCTATTCGAATTAGAAAACAATATACAGTGGAGCGAAGAAGAATAAAAAGAACAAGTGAGAAAGACGGAGCGGCGATGAGGGAAAGAAGCGACGCCGGTGAAGTGTATGATATTTAGGAATTTTAATTGTTTGGATTTTATGTTTTTTCAATTAATTTTGGTTTGGGCTATTGGGTTTCTTTAATTAAGGGCCCAAAATAGTTACAGTTGGCTATTGTTCGGTTGATTCTGAATTTTATTTGACTTGCAAGTTGGGCCAAGTAATTGTTGCATTGAATTTTAAGATAAGATATTCTGATTGTTATTTAATCTTTGTAGTAATTATTTATAAATAATTATTTTTTATGGTTCAATTGAATAATTTTAAATGATGGAATTTCGAAACTTTGTTTGTATCTTGTACTTTGTAATTGAAATTTTTTAGATTAATAATATCACCCGATTAACATTTTTAATTATGACAAATATTTGCGTTAGGCCGGCCTAATATAAATGTGTCTCCTTACTTATCATATTGTAGGTAGGGGATCAAATCTAGTCTATCTTGATTAATGGATGATCAAGATTGACTTTTGAAATTCGATATGCTTTTTTATGCACAAAATAATGCTTCATGTGATGCTATGCTTTTTTATGTACAAAACACTACTTTCATCAATCATGATGCTTTTAGACATATAATATAATATTTTTATTAGTATTGTTTTATGTTGGTTTTTAGGTTCCTAAAATAGCAATAATTCTCTTCAAAAAAAAAAAAAAAAGGAAGGAATGATTATTACCAAATCCCACCCATTGTATATGTAAATATATGATATTTTAAGTATTAATTGTGAATATGCGAATAAACAATCTCTTTTTTAGAAAGAAATAAACAATCTCTGTAAGCGCAGATCATAGAAAATAATGACACTTGTCTCCTAACAAAACAAATAAGTGTAAAGCTAATTAAAGTGAATCACATAGCATAAATATGCTACTTTAGAATTTAGATACAATTCAAGTAAAAAGGAATTTAGATACAATTAACAAGACTTAGCATAAATAATCAAAACATTAATGGTTTATATTACTTCCACAAATATTAAAAGAGCAAAAGAAAAAAAAGGGAAAAGAATCAACACTCTAATTAACTAACAAAATCACTCTCATGCATATAAGAGAAACATCATCTATCTATCCTAACAAAGACACTATACAGTAAACACAGTTGCAGCTCACATTTTTGCTATGCTATTTTCAAACATCAAGAAAATTGGGCTTTCAAATTTATAGCCTTTCTTTTAAATAACTCTGTATGCAAACTTCCCCTTTGAGAAGTGTTGTCATCTCGGACCAGATAGCTCTATGGCCTGTGCAAGCAACGACGAATCATCGGTGAGGTCCGAATACCTCTCCGACGAAGACAGCTCCTGTGTCTTGAACTTGTGGGAGTCCACTCTCTGAGAAGCCTCCCATCTCTCTGCAAGTCCATCCCCTTCAAGCATCCTCACAACCTCCGACATCTTCGGCCTCAGCCCCGGAAGATATTGCGTGCACAGCAACGCCACCTTCACGATCTCCTCCAGCTCGATTCTGTCGTAGTTTTGTTTCAGATCTTTGTCTACTAGCTCCTCTAGCTTCTTGTCTTGGTGAAGATTCTTCACCTGCACCATAGTTTGATATCATTTCTGCTACAATGTAAGTAAAAGATATTCTTAGTTGATACATATGTGGATAATGTGCCTTACCCAATCAAGAACAGCTCCCTTCTGATTTGCTGATTTGCCAAATTGCAATGCTCTCTGTCCCGTGATGAGCTCGAGGAGAAGGATCCCGAATCCAAAGACGTCGGTCTTCTCGGAGGACTGCCCGGTTGAGAGGTACTCGGGGGCTATGTGGCCGACTGTGCCACGCACAGCAGTCGTGACGTGTGAGTCCTGATGGTCTAGGAGCTTTGCCAGCCCGAAATCACCCACCACTGCCTCACAGTAGTCATCGAGGAGTATGTTAGCAGCCTTCACGTCTCTGTGGATTATCTTCGGATCACATTGCTCGTGGAGATACAACAGCCCCCTCGCAGCTCCTAGGGCAATACGCTTCCTCGTGCTCCAGTCTAGCACCGGCTTGGCTGTTCAGTAGATAAAATATCCATCATTAGCATACATGATCAATCAATTAAGCATGGAGAATTTTCTTTTTTACCTTTGAGGCGAGAAGCAACGCTCCCGTTGGACATGTAGGGGTAGACTAGGAGCTTCTCAGTGTCTGTCATGCAGAAGCCATACAATCTGAGGAGGTTGCGGTGAACGGCTAGGCTGATCATCTCGACTTCTGTTTGGAACTGTCGCTCCCCGCCTGCTGTGCTGCCGTCTTTGAGCCTCTTCACAGCCACGGCCGTCCCATCTTGGAGATAGCCCTTGTAGACATTGCCAAATCCGCCTTTTCCTAGGATGTTCTTGCTGCTGAAGTTGTTTGTCGCAAGCTGCAGTTGTCTAAAGTGGAATCTCCTTAAATTCCCAAGGGAGACTTCCTCATGCTCCCGATCTGAGATTATAAATATGCATACATCAGTTCAAGATCTCAACCAGCTTTAGCCTGCTTCTGCAGATAAGGATATCCGGGCTTCATACCATTGACATCGAAAAACCTTTGCTGCTTACGCCTCTGTCTTCTCCAGAAAAACAGCCCAAATCCAACAGCAAGGAGACAGATGGACGCGACGCTTGTCCCAATTGCAAGGGAAAGCTTGCGATATTTTGATTTGGCAGAAGTAAGAGCAGCTGAGACAAGATTGAACAATATTAGGACCATATATAATGAAGATGCAAGATTGAACAAAGAATTTTACAAATTTGTGTCATACATTGTGAAGTGTTTAAGGTCATGGACATCGGCATCAATGCTATGCCGCCTGCACATTGAGGTTCGTAGCCTCTCTCACATATCAAGGGGTTCCCAATGACACTGCCATCACAGTAAAAGGCAAACTCTCTAAGTTCCACTCCTTACAACGTAAACAGACTCGCAACGACATCAAACTGACTAGCATAGCATATATCTTACTTGAATGTCTTTGAAGGGAATCGAGGCACAGGGCCGCTCAAGTTGTTGTAAGACAAGTCCCTAAACAATACACAACCAACATCAGATTGTTGGAATTTTTAAACTAAAGAAAGCTGATCAAGCAAACAGGAGAGAGGCAAAAGAGGTATATTTACACTAAAGAAAGCTGAGTCAAATTGGTTAGTGACATTGGAATCTCTCCAAAGAGACTGTTGTTGTTGAGCTTCCTGATACAGCAACACACACCATTAGACATCAAAACATTATGATTGCTTTAGTATTTTCCGAATACTGTTAAGAATTCGAAGCTCGATTCTTACATGTACTGAAGAATTTTCAAGTGGCCTAAAGAAGGAGGAATGCTGCCCCTAAACATATTATTTGAAAGATCAAGTGTTTGAAGCTTCAACAACTTCCCAAGCTCAGCAGGAATAGGTCCACTTATGTTATTGTTCTGCAACAATCTACAGCAATCCATCCATCATCAACAAAAATCATATTTCTTGCACATGAACTATAATCAAGAACATGTATAGAACATCAATATCAATCTCAGACATTCATTATGCACTCACATTATCTGAAGATTAGTCAAGTTCCCAATGCTAGGAGAAAGAGTGCCAGATAAATTCTGACTAGGGCTCCCTCTGCACAATACAACAATCTAATAACCAAATTAACCCAAAAAAGAAAAATACAATCTTTCTTAAACCCTCCAAAATTTGGAGAAATTCTTACAGGCCAATCACAAGATTCTGTGAAGAACAAGTGACCATAGTCCAGCTACATGGATCAACAGCATCACCATCCCAGTTATCAAGAACCCCATGAGGATCCCTCAAAGCAGCTTTTATCCCCATCAAAGCTTGTACTATAATATAAAAACACAGAAATTAAACACACTAGGCACCCTTAAAGCGTAAAGACAGCATTTTTCATTTCTGGGACATAAAAACAAAAAAAGAATCTCACCTTCAAAGTTTACACCTTTAGCAGAAAGCAAACCATTTGCAGAGCTCCAAATGCAGAGAAACACAACAGCCCAAATCGCTGCTACACTCTTTCTTGGAGTTCCCATTGATATATAAAACAAAACGAAATGCTATAGAAGTCTTCACTGCAAATGGTGAAGGAGATGAGGTTTCGCAATGTCTGAGGCTGAAATAAGCTCAAGATGAGGAGGGAGTTCTTGAATTCTTTGCAGCAGGAAATTCATTTTCTGGCAGTCCAAGAAAAAAAGTTGCTCAGTCTTTTGTGTTGTATAAAGGAAACTAGCATGCTGTCACGGGTCAGGTGCTTGTCAAGAAAAATAATATTTTAATTTGATATAAAGTTTTAGCCTAAGATGGGAGAAATATTACTATAACATTTTTGTTTAAGAAAATCTTTGTGATACTCATTCAAGATTTCAAATTTTTCTCGGATTTAATCAGGACAAAAAAATTTAAATAAAAATAATACCCGGACAAAATAAATCCAAGTATCTACATGGGCCAGTGAGTTCACTAGGTAGCCATATTATTTCATGGAAAAAGTAAATCTGGGAGTAAGTACAACATAATCTTGTCATTATCTCTGTGAACTTTATATGATGATAATGAAATTAATTTGATTTAATTAAATTAATTATTTTGGGAAATACGAATTGTTTGATGTATACACAGTTATGGGGCGAAGGACATGCAGAGGGGGAATCCAACATTCCCTGAGTTTGGCCATTCAATAAAATCCCAAACTTTAATATATATTAAAGGAGGAATGTGAGAATCTCAATAAAAGTAGCTTAGAGATTGATAGTGGTTTTGGTCACCTTCCCATTACCATTATCCAATAAAAAAGAATTCTTGCAAAGACCATCATCTTTTTCTTTGGCTGCTGTACTTGATACCATTCTTCATCATTATTTTCGTGGTGAAAAAAAAAGAATTACAACATCATTTGTGTGTGACCCACTCAAGTTACGCTAATTTGATCGGTCAAATAAATGTGTGTTGCCCAAAAACCATGAAAAGCAAAAGGAAACAAATTTGCTTTATGGGTGGTAATGTTTTAGTAGAAAAGCAATCAACCACTTCCAATTCTAGTAGGATTCAGTAGGTTAGATTTGTTTTCTGACGTTTTCGACTTCAAAAATTATACTAGTTCATGTGCATGATTAAGTAAAACGTGACCTAGTGGATTTCAGCTCAATAGAAGCTTTTTCGAGCAAATTTTAGTGAATTTCGTTGGCTATACGAATTAAGGGTGAGTTCGGCAATATTCGAATAGTCAGTGGATGATGAACAAGCTTGTTAAGTCTACTAAAATGTTAGTAAATAATTGTATTAAGTCTCTAATTATATACTATAAGTAAATAATTGATATGTTATTGTGAATCAAATAATTAAAAATTTAAACATAAATTCAAATTTAGAATGCAAACCATATAGGAAAATTTGGCGCAATAGAATCTACTTGATTATAATAAAATTGTGGGTGTGGGTGGGGTGTTGGAGGGAGAGACACTTTTGAAAAATAAAGCAGTGGAGCTCCACGCCTCACAATCATCTTTTCGTAAAAATGATTAAGGGGCAGAGAATTTGGCTTAGATTCAGCCCATTTGGAGAGCGTGACATTACTTGTATCATTGTAGCAGACAAACATGTTTCTTCTTCTCCTTTTTATCATCTTTTATTTCTGCTTTTTTTCTTTTTCTTGCAAAAAAGGATTTCTCCATCGATACTATTATATCTGCACATGGGACACCCTAACTGATGATGATGAGGAACAACAAGACAGAATCTTTATTTTCATTTCGCATTGTACAAGATTCATTCAGCAGCATTAGCATATATGCTCTCCAATTGCATTCATACGTACATCTCTATTCAAATTTTATTGTAGTGATTACTTCTTATAATTTTAATGTTTTTGAATTTGGAATTGGAATAGTGTTTTGCTTTGGATATATATATATACTTTCTTCTTCTTCAGTTTAAAAGTTCACACCTTGTTATAGGCTGAGTTTGCGAACCAGAAAGTGTATTTATAGTCTCCAAAGAAATCAATTAAAAGTTGTTTCTTCTTTTTTCTTTTTTCTTTACGATAAAAAAGAAGAAGAGAAAAATAGAAAAGCGCGCAGCAGATAAACAAAATGGGCTCCAATTCAACAAATGTACGATTCTGTTTTTAGCTTTTGGCGACAAACACGATCCTTGAAATGGGGTAACGTATATTTTAACATAAGAATTTAACCTATGTGTAAAGTAATTGGTAAGTGCGGTTCTAATTTAATGCGCATAATACTATATGTTACTTCCTACATAAAGTTGATGACTTTCTGTGTAAGGGTAAGTAGAGAAATTTTTAGGATTCAATTCTCATCGTTTCTCTCTCTCCACCTCATGCGACATTATATTGAAATTATTACAATTTTCAATAGTTTAATTTCACAGTGTAGGGTTTAATTAGATGATTGAATTGGGATTTGATTTTTATTTTATTCATTACGGCTTGTACTTTTGTTGGGTTAACAAGATTATATATGAGATTGATGCCGGTGGGTTGTGTTATGGAGTATTCTCTTAACACGATCATGAGATTTATCACAATTCCATTAACTCAATTAAATTGGAGAAGAAGACTGCTCTGGGGCTTAAGCTTCAACCAATTTATTGTTTTTTTATACATATAAAATCACTAAATTTTTATATTTTTAAATTGAATAAATAAAAAAGTGGCACCGGAAATATAAATATTGAATCCTAAACTCCATTGTTAAAATTAAAAAGGGGGAAGAAGTTGATCCCTCAACTATTCCTGAAGAGACAATCCAACTGCTATTTAGATGACACAATTTTACTATCACTGTTGGCACAAAATACAAGCTAGTATTAGCAAGTGACCAAAAATAACATGACGCAAGCATGACATATATATGTTTTATGTTTCATGCACTTACACTTTCTCACAAGTTTTATTTTCTTCGTAAACAGCGTGACATCTTTTGCTTCAACACAAAGTAGAAAAGAGAAAATTAATTGGATGAGCAAAAGAGGCCAACAGGCGTCAAGTTTGCAAAAAGAATGGGAAGATAAAATATAGCAAAAGAATGGACAGTTTGATGTACATTTGGACCCAATATTGGGGTTTTCCTATTTTTCTTAGAAAAAATAACGTACATTGTAGTTGAAAATCTCAAATATTTTATAGTACTATTAGTTATCTAAATAAATGGCTAAAAACTCACAATGCCACAAAACTCCTTCTAGAGGGCAAATTCTCCAATGGACAACGGATGTTGGAATAAAACGCCATTAAATTTTGAATATAATTGTGGTGACTAAAATGAAATTGATCTCTATAATTAGGTCCCTTCACTCATTAAAAGGCCTTATAAGAAGAGATGGTATTCTAACTTTATATGTTGAGTCGGGACCATTTATTAAGTCGATGTGGGATAGAGATGGATGGTTTTAATACGCCCTGCACGTGTGGGCCAGAATGAACATCGGATTTGTACACGTGAACAAAGAGATCTTCATCGATACTTGGATATGCTCTGGTACCATAATAGAAACAGGGTGCGGAGCCAGACTTTTGGTTCAGGGGGCCCTAAAAATATACTGGGGTTTGGGGGCGGTAGCTCACGAGCCGAATTTTTTCGGCCCACGTATTTTATATTCTGAAAAATATATTGAAAATCTAAACTTTTACATGATATTTTTAAAAATATATTAAAAATATGAGATTTTATATAAATAACATTTTTACATGATTGTTTTAAACAATCGTTTCATCATCTACAAATTTGAAAGGAAATTATATCTTCTTTATATAAATAACATTTTATACATTTCAATATTATGAATATTTTTTTATAAAATTAAATTTTTATTCTCACAACAAATTTGTCTACGATAAATTCTGAACTCAACCATATGAAAAATTTATTTTATCAATATAAACAAAGCTAGCAAAAAATTTAAATTTCTTTGAAAACAAAAGCAATAAGAACTAAATGTAGACTTGGGAGAAAAACAAATGTATAAATTTATAGAAAATTATAAAATTAAATATATTTTTCTTAATATAAATTCTTATATTTTAAAATAATAATAATAATACTATATATATAACAATTTTTGGAAAAAAGTCAGAGGATCCAATCCCCCCAACAATACCAAGTCGATGTGAGATATAGATGGGTGACTTTAACGAGGTCTAAATTTAGTTTTGGAGTCAATAAGATTTGATGTCGTGATGTGTATGTGTAAATTTAACCCACCACATTGGAATCGTATGGCTTTTTATATATATCCTCTTCACTTTTCTGTGATGTTAATTATATTATAGATACGCCTCGTTATTATATACTCCCTCCGTCCACGAAGAGTGTTCCACTTTTGCTATTTTGGGTGTCCACAAAGAGTGTTCCACTTTCC
>JAYJMF010343175.1:0-12430 GCA_036873715.1 Salvia sclarea
TAACTTGAATGTCAAATTAAAAATCATATTCATAAATTTGCATCGATAAATGGAAGCTAGCACGTTAGTTAGATTAAGATCATATTCTTGAATTTACAAAGTTAAATAAAAACTAAAGCTATTAGTTATTATTAATAGTTAATCTATATTTATAATAAAATATGCAATTCATTTTTATTTCAATTCAAAAGGTTTCAATGAATCATTTTCCTCTATTGAACCATTTTATGGCCACCCACATTGTGGCTACATAGATTTATCCTATCTCATTTTATACGTCGAGTTTTAATAATTAATGCGTATAGGATTCCTTATTCTTGAAGGTGCATAATAATAATAAATTATAGTGTAACTAAGAGAATTAAGAATTTACATATGTATTTATATAGGTATATGGATGAGACTTCGGTAGAAATCATCTTTATAATAAACCGATATACACTGGTCCATAGTTCTTGATTTAATCAAAATTCGTTTCCACATTTATTGCTTCATATAAATGTTAACTTTTTTGCATGTTTTCTTATAGAGTACAATAATGTTTTTTATGATAACAATAGGAGGATTAATATTGAAAATTTGTAGTTGGAAACTAGAATAAGAAAAAGAATTGTATGAATACAATTGTACACATACATTCGCAGGGTGTCCAAAAAAAACCATTGTTTACCGTTTGATCAACAATACATGAATCAAATTGAACCATTGATCTTTTCACTATCTAAAATCATCGTCCAAATATTATATGTAATAAAAAAATGTTGTCATTAAAATCGTTATTGTATATGTAAAGAATTATTATATTGAAGAAAGATTTATCTATTGCATCCTTTGTTAATGTAGTAGTTATATAAAAAAATAATTGATTCGTTCGATGTATTATTGACCAAATTATACAGCATGTCTCATGATTTAGATACATAGGCAAATAATAAGTAGATGCGTTCCAACGGTAAGTAGATGCATGCACAACTAATATTATCAAACAATGTGGGCATTAAATAAAAAATATCATTAACATCATTACATTTTCCCTAATGAGAAAACCAACCTTTATGTATATATAATTTATATATGTCGAAGTATTAAATACATAATTACGTACACAAGTCATACTTTAGTGTAGTTGATGGTTAATTAATCGCGAAAAAATGTTTTACTTTGATATATAATTTACGAGCTCATAAACGAGAAGCATTGTTTAATATATATCAAAAGTATTATTGTAAAGAAATATTATTGTAAATATTCTTTATTTGTTACCGAATAATGAATGACATATTTGGCAATTTCATATTCAATTTCACATGTCTTCGAGGCAAATTATTTATATGTCCAATTTGCAATTTTCATTCAATCATTAAAGATAGTAAAAAAATACTAATATATTCACTTCTTTGGTGGATTTGGAATATTTTTTTTTTTACGGCAAGGACACTTATTTGGAGATGAAGGGAATTAATATATGTAGAGAAGAACTATTATTCAAAGAAAAAAATGTTATATATATGTGAAGAAACATTGGTTTTTCACTTGAATTCATCCATGTATATTAATCCAATTGTATTTGTTTTTAGTAACGATCATAATTTTCTATTAATTACAAATAATTTCCATTCCCATTAATCACCTACCAAAGTCGAAATGGGTTTTGGGTGAGGGTTTGGTGAAAGGAAACCATATTCTTAAATGAAATAACCATGAAAGCAACCAAAACCATGTAAGTTGTTATCTAAATATCCAATTCTTGACCTTAGCTGGCATTATATTTATTATAGTTTTGACGGGTCACATTTGATTAATATATGAGGCATAGACAGCTACAAAGGTCACGAACAACTTAATGTATTTTTTGAATAGGAGTGCAACCTTTCAAGAAAAAAAATACTAATGAGTGAAAGGGATTGATCCTACTTAATCCTAAACTTTATATGTTATGTATTTATAGTTCGCCATGTAATACTACACCATATTTTCGACACTCTTACATTGTTAAAAATAGTGGTGGACGCAGAAAAAATTGTTGGCAGGAACTTTACTGTTATATGATTATATCTGAGATTGATTTTTCATTGAATTAACAATCGATTCATTGATGGAATACCAATAACCATAATTGTTAGCTATGCTAATAGATTTTAAGTAATTGTTTAAATAAAAAATACTACATTTTTAATTTCTTATCTCTTTCTCTAACTTTCAATATATAGGTCTTAGCGGCGGCGGCGGCTTAGTAGGGGCTCGACATAAGTTTCGAGAACTTTTACAAATTTTATAGTAATCAAAATGCAAAATAAATGGGTTGGTAAGGGCTTGAGCACCTCTAACCCGCTTATTGTATTCGCTGATGATTAAAAACATACATGCATGAGCTAGATATGTATTAGACCACCGATCTACTAGTTCAAAATTCGATCAGACGGCAATATCCATACTTGAAACCAGACCCGTTTCATCTGATCGTTGTCATTATTGTTATATACAGGTCTCGACACTCCGACAACTTTAATCATGAGGGATGATCTTTCCCAAGATTATTCCTAAAATAAAACATTACATTTATAAGTAGTTAAAAAAAATGGAATATCATGTGGGATTGAAGGTGTGAATGAAGTGGAAATTTAGCACTTTATATGATAGGGAATCTTAATAATAGTGGTATCATATGGGGCTCCATATTTTTCGTGCCAATGATTAATGGCATTTTTGCATCTTTTGTAATCACATGCAGATTGCAGAGTGGAGCACAAGTAACGCAAGGTCCGACCCGCTTAATGGGAATTCGGGTCTACCACTAATGATTAATTTTGGTGGTCCAAACCAATCCATTCTTATATATATATATATAAATATAATAAATTTAATTGGCAATTAAATAACGTGTAAATTGTTCAACTTTACCCAAATTCTTATTTTGCATACCGATTTATAAATCTGCGTGTATATTAATCAATTTTTAATTTAATCTGATTTTGCTCACGGCGTTGACTTTCGTCCGAAGTCCTGATTGACGTGTCGTCATTTTTAGTATCCCCTTCACTCGAACGACGTCACATTAAGTGTTTTTAATACTCCTTCACCCAAACGACGTCACGCGCCAGCCATCGTTTTGGTCGGAAGTCGACGATGAGCGAAATGATATTAAATCAAAAGTTGGTAACATACACTCAGATTTCTGGGCTGGTGTGCAAAATGGAAATTCTAGAAAAAAGTTCGGCAATTTACAGGCTATTTGCCTAAATAAATTCATTAAGTGGCATTTTCAAATTAAATTAGATGTTATTATATGGAGTACTTATCGATAGGCTCTAAATCTCCACATTTCACACTACATATCATAGATTCACAATACGTGACCTATTTGACCAGTTGTTGTGTTTAATTATGAGTGGTATCAAGAAAATCATTAATAATTAATTAATAATTTATATTAAAATATCGTGTGTATAAGATATATCATACACTTGATTAGTACATATATATTAATTAGACATGCGGGGTGACTAAATCGTACCTAGTTAGTATAATTAACTTCTTTAATTTTTTTCCCATTTCAATTATTCGCCTCCATTTTTTAGCAAATTATATGTTTTTTTTGGTTTATCATGAGCTCGAAATGTTTTATGAATGCATTCGAATGGCTTTTAAGGTGTTTAAGCAATAATATATTTTGTTTTATTGTGATATGATATTGTATATTGTCGTGCTATTATATTATTTTTTTATTGGAAAAACATGTTGGTTTGTTGTAACGTGCCGATCTCAATTTTATGTCGATCAAAGTTTGAATATTTGATATGTATTATGAAGTGGGGTATATTTATGTGTACATACAATCAATTTGTTGGGATGGTCGGGTCCGAATTATTGAAACGAAATTAATTATGCTTTAATTTGCGCAAAATTAAAAATATTATAGTATTATTAAGTTCGTAAAATTTAAAAACCAGAGCAAATTGCAGTTTGGTATAGTTTACGTACAAATGATGTAATTAGTGGAGCAATTTAAAAAATAAAATAACCAAAACTAATAAAAAGTAATGGATATTTATAATTAAATAGATTCATTAGAGGTTATCGTTATAAAAAAACAACACTAACTCTTCCCTAAAAAATCAAAAACTATACCAATCGATCACTAATTAATCAAGCAACATAAATAGCGACGCGTGTGAATTAGAGTTTGCTACGACAAACTCTACAAACCATTATTATCTACAATTAGCATCACAAATCATATAATATAATATTAAATAACAAAAAAAAAATCGAGATAATGTTGTGTTATTGTTGCTTAAACTCCACGGTAAAAGGACTGCCACTAGATTTTTTTTAAATTTATTTTTTCTTTTTCGAGGAATACTGCCACTGGAATATAAGAATGTTATCTATGTTAAATAAATAAAATAAAATAAAATAAAAGAACATGAATTGACCGTTAACTCTCGTACTTATCTTATTTCTTAATTGATTAATTGATTGCTGCTGGCTTAGGCTTAGCCAAAGGGAATTTTTTTTTTTTTTTTTTTTTATTTCTTTTCATTTTCATCTATTTGGGGTCCATTCCTATATTGATTCTTGCCTAAATCCTAATGGTTATAATTAGTGATGATTTCTTATAGGGAAGAAAATGCGCCATTAAGTAGATAAGTGCATCACACGTAACATTGATTAGTTAAATCATGAATTTTAATGAGATTTGGCCCGTGGAGAAAATATCATACTATTAATTATGATAACATAATACTTAATTTATGAAGAGCAAAATGAATATTACAAAATACAATTAATTAATTTTGAGCCAAATTTTAAATCATATCGCTGCAATCTCCAACAATTAGAGACTCCCAAAATGAGATGGATGAGAAAATTCAATTCCATAATTAATCCAAGTTAAAGGAAGGTTGTCACGCAGTTATTAATTAATGACAAAAAAAGGAGAAGAAATATGATCCAAAAATTACGGGAAAACTTTGGATTATACATGTAGCTAGAAATTATTAGATAAATAAATTTCGAGGCAGATAATTTTGGTGAGTACCATGTGAATTTTGACGTTTTATATCCTTGCAATAATAACAAAAAACTGGGATATTTTTTAATAAATTACAAATGTCTTTGATAATGTTGATTGTTGAAGGTTGACCAACTATGAATCTACTAACTAGTGACGTTGACTACTTAGAAATTATGTGTTAATTAGTTAGAAATAATTATTTCTAATGTTTAGATTCAGAAGTAGAGAATGAGACGTTGCAACTTCATGCCGGTGAATTAAGAAATGGCTAATAAATTTTTTATTAGAGAAATAAATTTTAAGATTGAAAATTTTGGATGCATACCACGTGATTTTAATCATTTATGTATTTTGATTATCATTGCAGAACTTTGAATCCTCAAACATTAACAAAAAAGGGATATTTTTTAAATAAATGCCAAATATAATTGATGATGTTTAATAAGGTCGACCAATTATGAATCTACTAACCGATGAGGATGACATCTCATTTATCTAATAATTTTTTTGATAAAATTTAATGATGGAAAGCTCTGAGTATATATGACAAATGAAACAGTAGAAGTGTACAGAAAAAAATTGAAATATTAATTCAAGACTGGATAATATAGAAAATAGTCTCGAAAAACAAGTAGCTTAAAAATTGATATTAAATCATGATTTATTTGAATTTTAAATCCTTTTAAAGTGTGTAATTAACTTTATTGCAAATCCAATAATTCCAATACAACACAACTTATTGGTACAAATGAATAAATCATTATTGTCCATTTATAATGATCCAAGAATAGTGCCAATATATATTTTTTTAGATAATATCTCAAATTTGAATTTTACAAACGCCTTTTTGATCAATATCCACAAAATACAAAGAATCTCGTGGAACACGAGCCTCTCTTATGTTACGTGAAACACTCGCCGTACCGATTTCTGAAATATAATGTATATTGCACTTGTTTGAATCGAAAATGATTACACGTGAAAGTATTTATTCGATCAGCACCATGTATACCGATTGTAATTTTTCTTGTCCGTATATACTGATTGCAATAATATAATTACTGCTTGTAATTTTTCTTGTCCGTATATATAAAGAAAAAGATAATTCATTATTGCAAATTTACTTGTAAATCTATTTGAATTTTAAATCCTTTTAAAGTATGTAAAATAACTTGATTGCAAATCCAATAATTCCAATACAACACAACTTATTGGTACAAATGAATAAATCATTACTATCCCTTTATAATGATCCAAGGATACTGCCAATATATATTTCTTTAGATCATATCCCGAGTTTGAATTTTACAAACGCTTTTTAGATCAATATCCACAAAATACAAAGAATCTCGAGGAACACGAGCCTATCTTATGTTACGTTGAACACTTGTCGTACCAATTTCCGGAATATAATGTATATCGCACTTGTTTGATTCGAAAATGATTACACGTGAAAGTATTTGCTCGATCAGCACCACGTATACTGATTGTAATTTTTCTTGTCCATATATATATATATAAAAAGATAATTCATTATTGCAAATCTACTAGTCATTCATTCTACATTTCTACTCAACTTTGCCCCCTTTTTTTTTCTTTTTTTCTTTTTTCTTTTTTCTTTTTTTCTTTAATTTCGATTAGATATATAAAAATAATGTAGTGGATCAGCTTTTGATACTGCCATTTTCATGTGCAAAGAGAAAGATAGTTCAACTTTTGAGAAGCAAAAAATAATTCCAATCAAATATTAAACTCACTTCTTTTTGTATTGAGAGGCTTTATGAGGCTGCACGTCCTTACAACATTTCTTTATCCCCATTCTACCCCTCCCAAATTAATAAAATTCCCAAATTACCCTTCATTTTCCTGTATGAGTAATTGCAGCCTGTACTAGATTCTGCTGCCTTTAATCTCTTCACCCAAATTCCTTTATTACTCTTTTCTGCTCACAGCCTGTTTTCTTGAATAAATGCATCAACTGTTATCCACCAAACCATGATAAATACATATTCCTTTTATTTAATCCAAGCTCTATAGTTAGGTTACAAAAATTTCAATTTGGGGAATTGCAGTGTCTGCAGGGAAAAATGAATGTGAATAGTTCTAACAATTAGGAATCCTATGTAGTAGAGATTTTTTTATTTTTTTATTTTGACTAAACTGTTTACGCTGACCAACGATCCGTTAAAATACGTTCGAGATTTTCAAATTATTTCCGTAGTGATATGGATATTATGAACTATCGATGATTATAATTAGGCAAAGACATATATTAGACTATTGACTTTATGTTAATATCCAGTTAAACTATGAGCTGTAACTATTCAAATTGTCAACTTTTCGATGCTTAAAAGTTAAATAGGATCGTTTGTAAATTTGTCAGGTTATAATTAATGTGTTTAGCCTTTAAACAATGTCATTTTGACCTTGCTTGACACATTAATAAAAGGTTCATCTTTACACGTGTATTTCCATTTCAGTCTGCATACATACGTCAATTTCGCAAACAGTCCTACTTAGCTTCCACGTACGTACCGAAAAAATTGTTTGTAGATGGATTTGCATAATTTCTTGTAATCTTTATACTAAATTGTCAAAATTTTAATTGTTGATAGAATGGGAAAAATATAAATGATTTAGAGTATATTTGAGCATTTATTCTTGTAGTTAAATTAAAACAACTAAGGAAAATGCGAATTTTAACCCAAAAACAAAACCACCAACCCCAACCCTCTCTCTCCTTCTTTGGGATTAAAAAAAAAAAAGATCAAATAAATGTGATGGCATTACGAACTTAACAAGCTACAATTAAGAAAAATGATTGCAATCAAATCAAAAGCTTAATATATTCTAATTAATTGATATTCAATTCATGTCTCACCCATGACTTATACTCCATATATATTATATTTATTACTTCTATGAAAATAAAGCTCTTTATGACTTCCAAATACAATATATATAAATTGACATTTCTTTTACTAATGAAAACATAGTAATGGAAGCTTATTGGTCGATTGTTGGTCCTTACTCGTAACTAGCGTTTTAATTAAAAGAATGCTAATCAAGTTGTTGAGTTGCAATTCTTAATTAAGCCTTTAATTACAAGTGATTAACAAAACAGCTGCGCCTTCGTCACGACCAATGGGATTACTCTGTAGGCCGGGGGCATTTCCGTCATTTCATTAAGTTGGAAATACGAAGAAGCTGTAATAACCGAGACAAATGGCCAATGTCTATTCTTCTATGTCTCTCTCTCTCTCTCCCCAAATGCATGACTTCTCCATAACTACACTAAAAATAGTAAAAATATAGGGGATTTAATATATAAATATAGTTCCATTTTAAAATATTGAAATAAAAATTAAATATAACATAATTTTTGTGTGTATTGTTATTTCATGGAATGCCTCTCAAATCTCATATATATTTGCTACATTTGCAATAAAAGGACTTTTTATTGAGCAATATTTGACTATTTCAGAATGACAAGTTATAGAAAATCCATACGAACAAAAGTCAGACTTCATTTAACTGTTAATTTAATAATTAAATATAGTCCGAAATTGCTTCTTTATTACAAATATAATCAAAATATGAGATTCAAGAATTATATATTTATAATAAAGCATAACAATAACAATTGTTGGACCATATTTAACTATTTTCATGTTTGTGTCGCCTCGTAAAATACTCAATCGGGTGGTATTCGAATGTTAACTCAATATAACTAAATAATGATAAAAAGATAATAAGCTTATATCCCAATCTAAAAAAAAACGACTCAAACAGATTTAGACAGAACCAAAAAGAAATACGCCTTAAGCAGGTGGGGACTGAGGGAGCAAGTCTCGGGAAAATAGACAAACATAAATGTTTTTTTATTTTATTTATTTATTTATTTATTATTATTGATTTGATTAAATTATTTAATTATATTATAATGATATGATATGTTGAAGTGAAAAAAACGAACTCCCAACAAATCCCTTCCTTCCCACTCCCATCATTCATCCCCTGTTTTCTTAATCCCCACTTCAACTCAATACCAAATACAGAAAGCCCCATTCAACCAACTCTCTCTCTCTCTCTCTCTCTCTCTCTCTCTATAGAGAGAGATTTAAGAGAGAGATAAAACAGATAAACTCGCAGCTGGAAACCAAGACGAAGACGAAGATGAAGCTCCTCCACAGCGCCAGAATCAACGCCAGAAACAGCAATTCCTCCAAATTCCTCTGCTACAGATTCTTCAAATATGCAATCTATCTCTCAATCTCCCTCTATTTCCTCTCCTCCTTCCTCCTCACCAGCCACAAGCCTACAATCTCCGCCACCACCTTCCCCCGCTCCAAACCTTCCCGCGCTCTCATGGAGGATCCCCCGCGCCTCGATTCCTCCGCCTCCCTCGGTAATTCACTTATTAATCACCAATTCCTATAAAATAATCAATAAACGGAATCGAGGAGTGAGTAATTTAGGTTTTTATAATTTTTTTGATTTTTTTTTTGGTTAGGTTTGTTTGAGGGGATGAAGATATACGTGTACGACTTGCCGGCGAGATTCAACGGCGAGTGGCTGCGGAACGAGCGGTGCAGCCGCCACCTCTTCGCGGCGGAGGTGGCGATTCACCGCGCGCTGATGAGCAGCGACGTGCGCACGTTCGATCCATGGCAGGCGGACTTCTTCTTCGTCCCCGTCTACGTGTCATGCAATTTCAGCGCGGTCAACGGCTTCCCCGCCATAGGCCACGCGCGCTCGCTCATGGCCGCCGCGGTCGGCCACATCTCGTCGCAGCTCCCCTTCTGGAACCGCTCACGCGGCGCCGACCACGTCTTCGTCGCCTCGCACGACTTCGGCGCATGCTTCCACACCATGGTAGACTAATTGTTGCTTCTCTCTCTCTCTCTCTCTCTGCTTTTTGCGCCTTCAATTTTGACTGATTTTGACGAAATTGATTTTTAGGAGGATATGGCGATGAAGGAAGGCGTGCCGGAGTTTCTGAGGAATTCGGTGATTTTGCAGACGTTCGGGGTGAAAAACAGGCATCCGTGCCAGGAGGTGGAGAACGTGTTGATTCCGCCGTATATCTCGCCGGAGAGCATCCGCGCCACCTTGGATTCGTCGCCGGCGAGCTCCTCCCGGCGCCGGCGAGACATATTCGCCTTTTTCAGGGGTAAAATGGAGGTCCACCCGAAGAATGTCAGCGGTCGTTACTATAGCAAGTAAAAAGAGGCTTTTCTAATCAACTTTCTTAATTAATTAATTTAATTAATCAATCAATTATTCCGGTGAAATGACGTAAATGCCCCTTCTCCGGCAGGCGCGTGCGCACCACGATACTGAAGCGATACGGCGGCGACAAGAGATTCCATCTCCGGCGGCACAGATTCGCCGGCTACCAGTCGGAGATCGCGCGGGCGAAGTTCTGCCTCTGCCCCCTCGGGTGGGCGCCGTGGAGCCCGCGGCTGGTGGAGTCCGTCGCGCTCGGCTGCGTGCCGGTGATCATCGCCGACGGAATCCGGCTGCCGTTCCCCGCCGCCGTGCCGTGGGAGAAGATCAGCCTCACGGTGGCGGAATCCGACGTGGACAGGCTCGGCGACATCCTATCCGACGTGGCGGCGACGAATCTCACCGCGATACAGCGGAACCTGTGGGACCCGCGCGTGGGGCGGGCCCTGCTCTTCTCCGACCCGGTGTCGGAGGGCGACGCCACGTGGCAGGTCCTGGTTGCTTTATCCGCGAAGCTCGACAGGTCCCACAGGAGGTCGAGGGTTGCCGGCCAATGAGGATGCGACGCGTGGCGGTCTCCAGCTAAGGATAGTCCCATCGCTGCCGCGTTGGAAAACTAACACCTTTTTTTTTTTTAGTGGGAGACAGCTGGAATTTCTGACGAAATAGCTTTTTGGCGGGAATTTTCTTTCCCCCCACCCCTCCGCGCGGCGCCACGTGTCTGAGGTGGAGAAGGTTGTACCGTTGTGCTGCGCCGCAGAGGATAATAGTTTGTGTACAATTTTCTGAAGGGGAGGGAGGGAGGTGGGATCAGGTGTGGAGGGACCACATGGTCCGGATTAGTGTACAAAGGGAAATATGGTGGCTGGATTTGATGGCTAATTCGTTTGGTTCTTTTGGAATGATAATAATAAATGGCTCGACAATGTGGCCCGTGACCCTAGTGTGCGAAAATAGGACTATTTTTCGTGACCCCCTTTCGCGGTGGCGCATTCCGTTGTCGGGTCGTCCGATTCATTCTGAGAGGCGACGACGACGCTTTTCACCGCGGGTAGTGTTTCGAATTCGACGGAACCAGTCACATGCATGCCTCGAACTATCGTCATGAATAATTTAGGATATAATTGAAAAGAATGTACTCCTGTCTTGGCCATCGCAAGGCAAAGATTTTGGATAAGAGATTTCATAAATGACCATTTGCGGTGGCGAGACGGCATCACTTTCGTATTATTTCAAGCGAATTTAAAACATGTCTCGTATTATCGTTGTTTCCTAAAGCGAATTTAACTAATTAGAAGTCGGAAACCAATAGTTCAGGGTCGACGAAGGAAGTATTAAATTTGTGGAGTAAATATATTTGACTCTTTCAAAATTTGAAATTATATATGCATTGTGAGTAGGTCAAGTAAAGTTATTGGTGCGAACAAGAATGAGGTGGCAAAGCTTTTGGATAAGAGATTTCACAAATGACCATTTGCGGTGGCGCTGAGAGACAACAACACTTTTTTTACCGCGGATTGTATTTCAAATTCGACGGAACAGTCAAACACGTCTCAAATTATCATTGTTTCCTAAAGTGAACCGGACCAATTAAAAGCCAGAGATCAATAGTTCAGGATATGTTTTTGAGGGACGAAGGGAGTATTAGGTTTGTAATAATATTTGACACTTCAAATTTTGAAATTATGCATTTGTGAGTAGTAGGTCAAGTAAAGTTATTGGTGTGAACAAGAATGAGGTGGCAAATTGTGGAATTAAAATTGGAATAATAATAATATGGTATGTTAGAATGAGGTGGAAAAAATTTGGAATTGAGTGGGAGCAATGAATTGGACATATGAGGTGAGAGTTGGTGATGGGAGTAAAGAGTAATGAATAAAAATGGGGTGGTGGGATGTGTCAGAGGTTTTGTAATAAAAAAGAGGGGGAAAGTCACGGGGAAGGATAATAATACAAAAACGACAGTGCAGAGTGGCCTATGCTGATGCCTTTGTATTTTCAAGATGCCTTTTCATTATACTAAACCAATAATATCACATCTGTCCATACATGAAATCAAAATCAAAATCAACCGTTGGAATCCCATGTTTTTTTTATAAAAAAAAAAAAGTACTCCCTCCGTCCCGGTCTAGTTGTTACGTTTCTTTTCGACGCGGAGTTTTAGGAGAGCTGAAAAGTAATGTA
>JAYJMF010343225.1:0-12420 GCA_036873715.1 Salvia sclarea
AAGGTTTTATATTTTATGTACCAAACAACAAGATATGATAAAAATTTTATCTTATCTTCATTTTTTATCTCGACATTGTTTATCTCGTCTATTCTCATATTCTATACCAAACATGCCCTAAATGAGTGTACAATTTGTTTAGAGAAATTTGGATTGGGAGCCCATATTTTTCGGGTACATTTTTCTTTTTTGGGTTTCACTTTTCTAGTTTTTTAATTTTTGCGTTTCAATTGGTTTTGGGCCCAAAATAGGTATGATTTGTCTCGGCCCATTTACGACCCGATCCGATTCGGCCCAATAATAAATCTTGACCGAGAATTAAGAATGGCTGCAGCAGCAGCAGCAGCAGCAGTAACCCGTCGTTTCAACGATTCGCTGCCTCGATTCGAGAGAAGAGCTATTTTCCGAGTATTTTATCGTTTAATTTGACGATTCAATCGTGTTAATTGCTCTCCCTACTGAGAATTCACCGGTTTGAGCTCGGGCGTCGAAGAATTGCAGTTAACTAGATGAAATCGGCGAGTTTGAGTGATTAATGGAAGGAGGAGTTGTTGAGAGATGAGGCGAGATATCTCAGTGATGCTTCAGCCGAAAATTGCGCTGCTTTTCGCTGTGGCTTTGCTTCTCGTCTTTCTGTTTTTCTCGTATTCTCCCCAGGTATGAATCTCTATGTACTTGTTGTTTCGATTTTTTTGGGATCTCATTGCTTTGTGCTGCTGATTTTCTGCAATTGGCGGATTAGTGTATTATGAATTGGGAAAGATGTGTTTTTGGACGAAATTGATGGCGTCTTCTTCTTCTTCCTGAGCTCAATTTGATTAAATATATGAGTGCATTGATTTTAGGCGTTGGAAATCATGACTTGTTGCAAGTGATTCAATAGATTGGGCGAGTTGGTATGCAGATTGTAAGAAATTGAATCATTGATTTACAATGCTGGTAGAGTGATAGTTGTAACTAGATGAAGGAAAGCAGTAGGATTCAAATATACGAAGCTTTTTAGAAATCCAATGAGATAGCAGCAGTCTAAAGCTCTTGTTAGAATTTTAGAATGTGAGATCTGTGCTGAGATTTGCAGTGCCAAATTGGTGTTACAATCAACAAATTCTTATGTGGTAATTTAACCAGAATATGATCTCGTGCACCGGCTCCGACTGTTTAGATCTTGTTTCTCTATATCATGATTACTTAAGTTCACTATCATTAATCATTGTTCAAGCAGTCTTGACTGCGGTGTCGGGATCTCAAAAGCCGGATGATTTATGACACATATAGCTACTGTGCACTATCATGTTTCGTATGTTTCTGTTATTTATTTGTTTCGTCAAGATCTTGCATGCTTCATTGATCAGTAGAATGCTCAAGGCACATGAATCTTCATCCCATATTTGCAACAGTCAACGCAATTGGCAGAGTAGCAGTTTTGTCTATTCTCTTACTATCATATATCTGACACCTAAAACTATTGATACGATTTTCATGCTATTTAAAGATATTATGACACCCTTTCCTGATTACTTTTTATACCTTCAGGAGGTTGAGAGACCAGAGGAGGTATATGAAGTTACTCATAGAGTGTTTTTGGATGTTGATGTGGACAAGCAACGTGCAGGTACGGTCCCTCGTAACATTTGGTATTTTTGTGTGCACACCATTTTTTAACGCACTACACTAGGCATGAGGCTTTCGATTTTCCAAGCTGGGTTAATACTATGATTTGTCTCTGCTGTAGTTTGAGAGGCTTGCCCCAATATATTGTATTATGCCTAATTATGTGCTTTATGTTTGTCGAAGTGTAAAAAGGACTTGTGGCTATGATCCGTTTTTTGCCACGGATTCCCTTTTGAATGTAAAATGGTGCAAAGAAGAAACTTTATTCTGCATGTCATATTGTTTAGTGAACACATTTTTTAGTTTTTTATGCTTCCCTCTGAACTTCGTTTTTTCACAATTGAATAACTACAGGACGGATAACCATCGGATTATATGGACAAGTTGTGCCAAAGACTGTCGGTAATGCATCTATCTTCTGCTCAAACTTCTTGATATAATCGATACTCTGTTTTCTATGCTATAATAAAACTGCGTTTAAGTTTTGGGTATCAATCATCTCTGATTGTATTTCGAATTTTCGTTGCAGAGAATTTCAGGGCTTTGTGCACAGGTATCTTCAAACCATTATTCATATTTGTTGGTCTTTGGCATCCGTTTTAATTTTCTATAAAGGGCTTCTCTTTATGTTCTGCCTTATTCACCGGCCTACTTTTTCTCGAACCAGGGGAGATGGGAAAAGCCCCCAACGGAAAAGTTCTACACTATAAGGGAACTCCATTTCATCGTATTATACCCGGATTCATGATACAAGGTGGAGACATTGTTTCCGGAGATGGGAGAGGAAATCAATCTATATATGGTGGTACTTTCCGTGATGAGAATTTCAAGCTGAAGCACTCTCATGCAGGTCTGCTATCTTATAGTTTTACTTCAACTTTTCAATTCACATGTGTGGGGTTCTGCATAAACTCTGCCAACAAGAATATGTACACAGATAACAAAAATCGGAACATGATCTGCAGGTGTCGTGTCCATGGTGAATACTGGGCCGGATTCTAATGGTTCACAGTTTTTCATTACAACTGTCAAGACGTACTGGTAAGGTTTTGTGCTCTATTACCAGCTTTGCAACTATGAATGGATTTGTTGACATGTAATCCAGTTTTTTTTAGAAAAAAATGAAAAATAAATGAAAAGATTACCGAGCGAAAGAGCTCATTTATCTTACCACAAAATTTAACTTATTTCTGGTCGAGAAATCAGCTTTTAGGATAGTATAGTATACAAAACAAGATTTTCTGTTAGTTTTGTCGGCAGTTGGTTTTTGACCAAGCTAAGGAGCTGAATTCTCGACTATAGATTAGTTCTTGAAGAAAATGTACAAATTAGTTCTTGTAGGTGTAGATTAGCGACGCCAAAGTTCATCATAAATCTCGAAAATTGTGCAGGTTGGATGGCGAGCATGTAGTTTTTGGCAAAGTCATTGACGGCATGGACACTGTATATGCCATCGAGGGAAGTGCGGGAACATACAGCGGGAAGCCCAGAAAGAAGGTTATCGTTGCAGACTCCGGGGAGATCCCAAAGAGCAAGTGGGACGAAGATAGTCGGGCTTCGACAGCATGACTCTAGAAGCAGCCAACATAATTCAGGTTATAACTTATGCATCCTACTGTATCATGTTTGTTAAATTATACGATTCGACTGATGTTCTGGTAAGCTATAGTATACGTTCGAATAATGAAATAGGTTTCCAGGGTTTGCAGTAAATGATATATTTGTCACATTTCCTACTCATATATCCCATTATTTCATCTTAATTCATGATATTGGATTATTGTATGTTATTACACAATCTAGTACAACTAGCAACATGCAAATGCAAGCTGGCTCTCAGATGAGGGAAACATGCAAATACATTATTACCACATATAATCAACTACTTTTGTTGTTTTCTTTTTGTCTCTATTTATTATAGATTGCTCTTAGAATTGTTGTCGGATCAACTCTACTATAATGTGCTATAATTGAGAAAGGGATTGCATCTGAATCACACATGTTAGCTAGTAGTCAAATAAAAGATGATTTATTCTTGATCATAATAATAAAAATAATAGTATATATATCAAGAAAGAGTGTGGCAACATGGGGGTGGGGGTAATGTCAACTCATTGAGCACATCCATTGGTTGATAAATATTGTTAAATAATCTAACTATTTAAATTGGTGGTTTTCATCAATATTTTAACTGTAGTTGTACCTTCCATATAATGATAAATTAAAGAAAGGGTTTTTCTTTTATGGTTATCGTTCATTTACAAGGCGTTGCGAAATAACACACGTACGCAATCACGAAAGCAGAAAAATAATATGAGAACTGTTCACCCAGCTACGTCTGGGAGCGGTGCAAAACCAAGGATTTCACTGTAATTTTTGGATACTGATTACTAGGAGAAACAACTAATCATCGTGGGCCCAAAAATGGACCGCCGGTATCAGGCTTTTGCGTACAATCCCTTCATCATGCTTTACACCCCAATATAAGAATATATTTATGTGGGAAAATGGATCAAGCTTGGGATTCCAATATGAATGCATGAAAAAAGTTTTTGAAAGGAAGAACACTTTTTTTACTTTGCTTTCACGCTAAGGCTAAATTGAGAATCACTAAGCTAAGAGTGTTGTATAAAGATTTTTATGGATGTTCGATCCAAAGAGGGGACCTCTGCATTTTTACCACTTAACCAATCTTTAATTGGATGTATATTTATTCTCTATCTAAATTTATACCATTTTTGGTCAAAGAAGTATTATTAATTACTCCTATACTATCATTTTCACCACATAGTGGGACCCTCAAAGTTACATCCATCTCCTATGGCTTTGGCTTTGTGTTTTTTAATTTATTGATGCAATATTCAATCTTGAAAAAAATATATACAAAATTATATAATTAATATTCTATACAAAATTGAAGCTTCAATGATAAAATGGAATGTGGAATATAAAAACGTGTTGTGCTTTATAACACTGTGGAGATCTAATAATCTAATAATTTTTTACTTATATTTAAATAAAGTCTTTGTGATATATTTGTGAAATGGCAAAGATAAGTGGTGGGCATGTGAGATAGTACTCTATTTTATATTATTATTTTTCAGAATCCTATTTGATAAAGTCGCTTACTTTGTGTTGCAAATGTCTTTGATGTCACATATTTAGATAAAATTAATACTCCCTCCATTTCAAAATATAAGTCTTTCTAAGCATGGGCATATATATTAAGAAATCTTTTTCTTCTTATTCAATCTTAATTAATTACATTAATGAAGTAGTTTTTCATACTTTTATTCTAACACATCATCTTCCTCCCAAAATCTTTCAATAAAAAGACAACACATATGGTAGTAATAAATTTGAAATTAATATTTAAATAACAAAAGTAATATTCCATTCAAGTAATTAATTTATAATTAATATTCATTAAAATATGGGTCATTAATACAGAATTAAGCCAAAACGACTTACATAATGAAAATAAGAAAATATGGTCAAAAGACTAACATTTTAAAATGGAGGGAGTACTAGTTTAGTTTGCAACAGTTCGCGACATAATACTAACTTTTTTTATGTATTAATTTTTTATAAGTTTTTTCTTAAATAAATTAACAAAATCACGTTAAAGAACATTCAATCCCGGAACTTTTGATTTTAGTCTCTTAGACATTAATTTCTCTATCACTAGGCCAACTCACTTACACAAATTTTAATCTTTTTTGTGAAGATTCATGTAACTTAATTATGACACTACTTGTAATAATATTAATTTAATAGTAAATTTTGATCTTTTTTGTGAAGATTCATGTAACTTAATTATGACACTACTTGTAATAATATTAATTTATTAGTTTGATGTCTGGCGTGAAACAATTGCATCTAACACACGCTCTTCGTAACGCATTCACATTTTTATGGTATATAAGAAACATGTTCTAACAGGGTGAAAAAAACATTGAATTATCCCTACTTCCAATTTCTAAATGTTGTGATTAAACAGCAAGATACGCATTTCTTCCACATCAAACAGTTAAAAGAGATCACATTTTATATGAAGTTAGCTACTACTAGTAGTATGTAAATCTGCCCCCTGCTTGTGTAGTTAAAGTTATTTGGAGCTCCACTTTTAATTAATTAATGTGTAATAAAATAAAATAAATATGTAAAGCTAATTGGAGCTCCACTTTTAATGTGTAATAAAATAAACTAAATCGAACCGGGGATTTTTAGTAGGTTGAACTTCAACCTTGAAGGATTACTCATGTTTTATATCCCTAATGTTTTCTAAAAATGTTCCGCGACGAAAAGTACCGTAATGGCACGAGTCACTTCATTCACGTCACTGGATTTTTTGAGGTGTAAAACAAAAGTCTACCTCAACTAATATGTGATGAATTGACACTCATTATTTGTCGTCAAATTTTGTGGCAAGAGATATTTTGTAAAAAACATTGAAATATTATTTTTTGAGAAAACGTAATTTGTGGTCATTTTATAGAAAATGTTGCAAGATGTTGGTCTGTTTTTAAAAAACTTAAGTTGGGGATGTTTTGAAATGACTAAGTTTGGTACACAAAATGTAATCAACTGTTATTTAAATTATGATTATGAGTTTAATTTTCATTAAATCACTTATGATTTTAATTTAAATTAGTTCTAGTTATGGATTAATGGAATATATAATTACGAACCAAAAAATTAATTAATTCAGGGTTTAATTTCTTAATTATATAAGAAATCTTATATGGACACTAAATTAAACCAATTTTGGGATTAAAATATGTCACTAAGATTGAGCTTCAATTGTAAAATATTCGTGTTTATATATTCAATTGTTAACTATTAAATATTTTGTTATAATTACAAAATGAGATATAATTGATGATGTAGCATACATTTTGCCCTATTTATTTTATAGAAATCCTTCTTTATCAAAAAGTTCATGTAGAAGTGTCGAGGAGCCTAGTTCAATTGTATAAAAACAAATTTACGTACCACTTATAACTATATAAAAACAAATTTCTGTAGAAGTTTGTTAAAATTGGTTACAAATCATTTATACTGCACGAAAGACATGAATATATATATATTTTTCAATTTTATATATTTTGTACGTGATCGACCGAAAGTTTAGTTTTTCTTTTATACGCTACTTAATTTGTGATCTGTCTTACTGTCCTTAAACTATAAAACTCATGCATACAATACTAATTACGAAATTATTGCGAATAAAACAAATTTTATAGCTTGAAGTATCGCGTGAAATGATTGCATCAGTTCAGGCTGGTTCACGGTTTCATCACACGTTGCATCTTATGGTATACAAGAAACAAATTCTAATAGAGTGAAAAGCATTTAATTAATCTCTACTTCTACCTTCTAAATCTTGTGATTAAACAGCTAGATAAGCGTTTCTTACACATCAAACAGTAGAGATCACATTTTGTATGATGAAACTGTCACCATCAAAGCTAAATCCTCTTGGAGCTCCAATTTTAATGTGTAATAACTACTATAAATTAAAGGTATGAAATTATTAAAACAACATAATAGTTGAACACCAAAATTAATTAGATGGATGATCCCAAGTCACCTCGCTTCACCCACCTTTTTAACACATCCTTAGAGGCTAGAGCCAGTTATATCACTATTTTTCTGAGACGTTAAAGTTTATAATAAAAGGTTTATATATGATCGAACAAATCCAGATCTTTGGCGATTTTGCCAAAACTCATTAATTCTCTCACTTTTTTCTAGACTTGGTTAAATCATAAACTGACTATATTTTGATGTAGGATATTGAAAGATAACCTGTTATTCCATCCAAAAAATAAATTTATATGTAGATAATTAATATTTCATGCGATTGTCTTGCGTGATTTACAAAAAGTAACTAAAAGCAATTTCTTATCAATTGAGTGCATGGTGATAAAATCTATATAAATTAAAATTTAAGATCGAATAAATTGTTTCAAAGATTGGGATAGAATCGGTAAAGAATAAATCTATGCAACCATATTATGGGTGATCATAAATTGATTTACTAGAGAAAAAAACCGACTTATTTAAATTTGTTGGATCGAAATAAAAACGGATTGATTGTTTTATCATAAATATGGGTTAATTATTAATAATAACTAATATTTTTTAAGTTTTATTTAACTTCGAAATTCAAGGATATGATTTCAATCTCTCTTTTTTTATTGGACAAAAGAAAATATATTAAACCAAAATGAAGAGGATATGATTTCAATCTAACTAGCGTTCTAGCTTTCGTTAAATTTTGTAAATTCAAGAATATGATTTTTAATATATATGACATTTAAGTTAGGAACTAATAATTATTGAATATAAATTTCATTAAATTTTAAAATAAACTAATTTTATTTGATAACACTTATAAATACTAATCCTTTTATGTTGATGGCCATAATGTGGCCATTAATTCATCGGTAAAATGCTAATGAAGGGGATAGATTTGAGCATTAACTAATCTTTTTTTAAAAGAACATAAGCAATACTTTAAAGTAAGAAAAAAGGGGGAAAAGAAGACAATTAAGGAATAAAATGAAACAAAGACTCGATTCAAATTAAATACAAATGCTAAATTGATATGAACCCATATATTGATTAATTAAAAAGATAAAGGATAACAGTCTGTAAATTATTGAAATTTAATCAATTTTTTGTACACCCACCAAAAAAATTTATTTTTATGATCAATTATGTAAGTTATCTTATTATTTCTTAGTATACAACCATCCATATAATGCAGGCGTAATTGTACATATTGAGATGCATATAATCAAACTCCAGAAAAACTATATATCACCATTTTACGAATTTGCACATGCAAATTCATGAAACAAGAAGCTATTTTTTATTTTTCATATATTAACGGGTCAATTTTTATCTTTATTATATGATGACAATTTTGATACATTTCCTCTTATAAAAAAACTATAATTAAAAGTTTTTTTTATTATAGCTTCGAATTGGTCCATTAGATTTTGAAATGTATATTATAATATTTTAGATGTAGAGAGTAAAAGCAATTAAAATACAGGTGGCAACATAGAATTGTTAATTGTAGAAGAAATAAGGTATGTAGATAAAAAAGTAGACATATTTTGGTGCGAAATGCAGTATATCTGTGTCTATATATAGACATGAATATTTGTGTGGCGATTATAGGTAGCGATGGGAGAAGAGGGTGAGGGAGACGGGTTGTTGTGGGGCGACGACCAATCATGGGCATTTCCAAAACTAGAAGAAGATTGCGGCGGCATAAAGGCGGCGGATGAGAAGGGCAAGAAGAGGAGCGCGGCTGAGTCGGAGGATCATGAGGTCCACATATGGACTGAGAGAGAGAGGAGGAAGAAGATGAGAAACATGTTCTCAAATCTCCATGCTCTACTCCCTCACGTCCCTCCTAAGGTATGTTTGAATTAATATTATATGTGTGACTGTGAGGTGGATTGATGAGAAAATGAGGGTGAGGGTGCAGGCAGACAAGTCGACGATAGTTGATGAAGGAGTGAAGTACATAAAGCATCTGGAGCAGCAGGTGGAAGAACTGGAGAAAATGCGAAAGCAGAGGCTTATTGTTATGAATAATGGAATGGGAGTGGGGGCTAGTTTCCAGACATGGGCATCTCCCAACGTGATCCTCAGCGTGTGCGGCAGAGACGCTCAAATAAGCGTGTGCAGCAGCAGAAGGCCAGGCCTCTTCTCCGCCCTCTGCTCTCTCATTCACAACCACAATCTCCAAGTCGTTTCTGCCCAGACTTCCTCAGATCGCCTCACTTCCATCTTCATCATCCATGCCCGAGTAATCATTACTATTCATTATTCTTTTACGTTTTCTCTTTGCCAATCATAACAATCGTATAGCTGCAGCATGCATTTGGAGGCTCAGACCAGTTCCCGCCATTCCAAGTTGAAGAAATATTCAAGCAGGCTGCAACACAACTCATGACGTGGCTCAATTCCTAATTCTCTCCAAATTACCTCCTTATTCTATTACCATTCACATAAATATCCTGCAATTCCATCTATATTCAAATTTACTTGAGATCGATTAACAAATACTATATGAAAACCACCAAGTCCTCACATTTGGATGAATTTTTTACAAGTAGGCCTAATTCTAATTCAACCTCCATATGGGCCTATCACCTTCCTATAATGGGCTTATATTCCTCCACTCTTACAAGTAACTAACTAAAAGATTTATATGTTTTCCACCGCAATTTGTAGACTAATATATACAGCAAATCAACTTTCAGTATCGATTATAATAAACTTATACTATTTCTATGGTCTCAGACCTGTTAGATTTTGTTTTTGTTTGGATGTATATGGAATATATTACGGCTAACTCTAACGCGATTATTCAATTCGACTTCAATTTTTTAGGGTCGTGAATTAAAATTGATTCCAGAAAACAGCTATAAGATAATTGTTGAACTATTGTTTTTTGGGCAAATAATTATGTACAGTTCACCACAGAACATTCTAATCAAATTAGAAATTTTCATTTCACAATCGTAGCACATGCAATACACTCATACCAAAAAAGGAAGAAAGCAAAAGGACCAATTACCAAATTTGTATGGCACATTAAATTGATAACTCTAGAGAAAATTTATAGGGGAAAAAAAAAAAAAAAAAAAAGTGTATGAGTGGAGCAAAACGGAGTTGGGCATGTATGACTATGATCACATGTGGCAAACAAGAAAAAGGAAAAAAATCCAAAGCCCATGTGAGATATCATTTTCTGTAGGGTTTTATTTTGCCTCCTTGCCCTTGGAAAATCCAATCTCCACATTAATAATTTTAGATGTGCGACCAAACAATTATAGATGGTCCTAACAAACATGAATTCCACTACATTTGTCAATTTTCTTTTACTTTTTAATTTGGGAGAGGAGAGTAGTGGATAGAATACCAGAGTTTTCCTTCTTATTCAACATTAATTCAAGTCGTGGTAGAGTACAAGTAAAAAAAAAAAAAAGTATTGGTAGAGTATGATATATAGTCTAATTTACAAATTCGAGGCACTAAAACGCTTTTCCGCTTAACGGTAGAATGACTAGTGTACGAGGACATAGATTTTAAATTCGAATTCACTTTGACATTATCTTTATTTTTTTTGTTAATTAATTAGAAAAAAGACTTTAATTTACTATTAAATGCTTTTGGTTTGAATCCCATCTGAATATAGGTTGATATATAATTTTAACTTTCACTAGTTTGGTGTTTACAAATTATTTATAATTCTTTGTAATACATTAATGTGAAATTCATAAAAAACAATTATTATCCATAGCCACGTTTCAGAGACACGATTTGACATAGGCCATTAAACTGGTCTTCCCGGTTGTATAACAAACAAAAAATGTCACTATTATAAAGTTCTAACAATTTCAGTTCTTTATAATTTTTAAGCAAAGTGACTACATTGAATCATAGCTATATTATGAATACACGTAAATATGACATCAATTCAAAACGATAAAGTACGTAACTTAATATCCAGAAGCAAAATTGATTAATTGACATAATTCATCGAACACCATTTAAACACAATTTTTTAAATCTTTGCAATCGAATAGACTTACTACAATTAGAGCAGTAACACACCAACAAATTAATGTACAAGCAACCACAAGGAAACAAGATATTGGTTATCCAATTTGATGAACCATCTACATTTGGAGGCCTAGTTCATTGAAAATAATTTACTATCTGGAAATATATAAGTTACAAAGTAGTTACACAATAAACTCATTATTACTCAACCTGTGAAATTTCAAACTTGTACAGTAGATTGGTAGATGTGCACCACACACCCTTTGTCAATTTGACGCGAACACCGCTCACTACTAAATCCCATTATAAAGAGATTGTAAGTGATTTGCTAAAATTGCTCGACAATTTACGCTCGAAGGCTGAATTGGCAGTTTACAAACTAAAAATATCTTTAATTAATTCTATGAAGAGATATGTCGTTGGAATAATAACAAAATACTTAATAAACCAAGGCTTTATTTTGGATGTTGTACTTTGTATGCTCCATAAGTTCCACTTATATAGAAAATTGTCTTCGAAAATTGTCTTGTTGTATTCAAATAGGAAGCAATTAATGAAGATAAATCTCAGTAGATCTATCTTGTCTGGTCATCTAAATCTACTTATAGTGTTCAAATATGATACTCCTAACTTATTTGTTTGGATACTCGTAGAATTCATAATGGTGCACAAAGGAATATACGTCGTACTACTTGATGACAATAATTTTTATTTCGAGTGAAATAACAATTTCATTAAGGAGCGAACTTTCCTAAGGATACAATTTGCATATAAGTGCTAGAGAAGGAGGATAGTCAACATCAAAACAAAAAAGAGGGTTACTAGCAGTCGAAGCAATAAAGTGAGCCAAACATGACAATCATACTATATATATATACATTTAGGGTTGTCTAAAAGGTTTGTGGTTAGTCATTCTAACCGGAATCGAACCGAACCGACATGGTTTCGGTTAACCAAGAACCACTAAGGTTGTGGTTCGTGGTTCCTACTTTAAAAAAATAAATAGTTAGTAGTTAACCGGATCCAAATTATGGTTCCAGAACCACGGAACCACAACCGATTTTTTTTATTTTCTTTTAAATTAATTAATTATAATTAAATTAATATTTACCAACAAATAAGAAATCGGGAATTAGGAATAGGATGTTCAATTAAACATTCAAAGTTCAAAATCCTACTCTTCTCTTCTCTAGTCTTCTCTTCTCTCGTCTCACT
>JAYJMF010343236.1:0-12418 GCA_036873715.1 Salvia sclarea
TTTTAAATCATATAATAGTGAAATAAAATTTGAATGGGCCAAATAACATAATAATTAATCCCACGCATCGCGTGGGGACAGTATGCTAGTTAAATTAAATAACTAAATATACATCACCGAGCAAAGCTAATTAGGAGCTCAGAATTTTAAATTAAAGGATATTAAAATATTATAATTTAAAGTGAAAGTCTAATACATTGAACCAAACATTGGATTATACACTACATGAAATTTTATTTTAGTACGTCTAATCAAAGGCATCCTCATCACAATATCTTATTGTACAAAAAAGATTATATATTCGGATTCTTGTGCAATATAAATAAATAATTGAAAAAAGATATTTAAGTTCAAAACTGTGAAGGTTAATGAGGCATAGCTCAAATGAGTGAAATAACAAAGTTGAAAATATTATCTTTTGCCAGAAGTACTGTATAATTTTGATATCAATATTATGAATGTGGATAGTTTCACACATTAAAATAAGATAGTGCATGTGATTTTAAGTAGAGTGGGCCAAAAAAGAAAACAATGTTAAGGTTTGCTTACTTCGTATGTGAACGTGATAGTATCTAAAGTTTTAAATGACATCCAAGGTTGCATGGGCTTTTTTCTTGTTGAGTGTTGACACTGAATTGTAGATTTAAACCAACTAACAAAAAATTGAATGTGAACGTATTGCCGGCTCGGCCCACACCCAATTTTAGAGGCGGGTTTGTCTAAAATAGTAAGAAGAAGAGGAGTCTTCAATTCGTACTCATAAATTTCTTTTTCTATTCACGAATATTTGCGTTAGGCCGGCCTAACAGTTACATAATTGTTTGTCGCTGGAAAATAACTAAAGGTCTTTTTTTTCAGTAAAATAAGTATTGTTGTGCTGCTTGTGCATAGCATAAATAAGTTCTTTAATTCTATTTCCGGCCTCAATGTTCACTTTAAACTTTAAACATAAATTGCAAACTTAAGAGTCATATCACCACTTATGTCAAATTCAAACTGCACTCTGGTGTAAATTCCTTACTCCGGATGCAATATTAATTACTACTACTAAAAACTAACATACACACTCTGCTATAAATTCTTCAATCCGAATGCAACATTAATTACTACTACTATAAACGTTAATACATCAAAATCGATGATACTAGTATATGTAGTAATCATCCTAACACGCAATTAATATATGTTGACTAATATTTGGAATTTCAAGAGAAAAGCAAAGAACCATCTATGATCATATTCTTAATGAACCATCCTATTCATTGACCAGTATTTGAGGAATTCAAGAACCAACATGAATGCAGATGATGAATAATTTACATTTACATGTTCCAATAATACTCACTCAGTGGAGTAAATGAGTACACTATTGACAGAGTCAAAAATAAAAATCAATATGCACATGCTCATAATACAATTTTTGAGGGTTATTACTTTCTTTTTAAAATTATTTTTGGGGGGGTTTACTTATTAGGCATTATATGTGTCAATTATTTTGCTCATATATTTTGGCAAAACAACCAAACAATTATTGTTGCTATTGCTGATGTGGTTGAGTTTAAGTGGTATATATGTTAGATGGTTACGTACAATGAAGTTTATTTTTAGAAAACATTCACAGATGATAATTATAAATTTATACTCTTTGTTGAAAATAAAAAGACACAAGTCGGTGCATAAAGTTTGTATTTTATGGAGCCAATCTCAGTTGGTGTCTCCCACATAATTATTTCAGTACATTATAATGTGTTTATTAAACTGAATTTCAACTTACTTTGGAGGTGGGCCGGTTACTGTTCGTACCAACAAAAGCGTTTTTGTGGGTAAAAGTATAGGTTAAAACAAATTATTGACTTACTATACAATTATTATTATATATTGTTAACAATATTTTCAGTAATCCAATTTCTGTCTAGTTATTTAATAATGGAACAATTGATTTTTGTTTATCGTCTTAAACTCCCACACTGATATTCAGTTCTTTCGTCATCTCCATATATATCACATCAATAATTTTGCACGAACAACAAAATTAACGATTCCATTACCAATGATGGTTATGTTATGATAAAAGTCTGAAAGTTCAAGTACTATTGAGATATTATTGATAGTTGTATATGATCTTTTTTGAGGTAAGTCGATAATAATTTGTACGGAGTATTGTTTTTAATAAGTTAGCCTATAGTATACAACTTTTTGAATCCAAAAACTGTAAGGAAGGGGTTTGACAAGTTAGATACTTCGTGTGAGATTTTAGAAAATTTTGTGACATGACAAACTCATACTTCATGAAACGAAGGACACTAGTATAGTCGTATTAATTTGTATTTTGTAATTATGTACTAATTTTTCCTTAACTTGTCATTTATTTAGATGAAATTGATCAATTTATGGTACTTTGATTTCCCACATATGAAAGGTTAAACACAGGCACCTCAATCGCCAATTGTCAAACTCTGTGTGTGTGTGTGTGAGAGAGAGAGTTGGCTGTCTTCCACCGTACCTCTTTTCCAATTGGCTTCTTCTTCTTCCTCCCAAATTTCTCCTTTTCATTATTATTTTATTTGTTCTCTAATAGTAATTTTTCAAAAAATTCTACATAAATTTGTTTTCCAATTACTTTTGCCTATATTTTGAAGTCTAGTTGGAACTGGTAAGAACAGGGCTTGATCATTCTTAAATACAGTTGCGACCGTTAGGGAAGTGCTTGAGATTTAATGCGATTTACACATTATTCGAATTTAAATTTGTGTACCATGAAATGAGAAATAAAAATGGTCCTTTTCCTCTGGAATAATTGTGGACTGGAGATGCCAGTTTCCTTTTCGAGATCTTTTGTTTTTTGGTTTCCATTTTTCTTTTTGGTTTGTCGGCAATATGTTTTGGAATTCGAGTCAAGGTAATGTGGAATTTATATTTTTTGGGGGTTAAAATAATCAGTTTCAAACATACTAGGCTCAGACTATTTGTCCCACCCTTCCATCCCATGTGGCACTTCACTGTAAACCATATCACCTTCATAATTTACAAAATTCATATCTCCAAAATTCAAACCTGAAATTAAAGGTCCAATCCAACCATATTAACTTTAGACAGCAGAAAATAAGATAAATAAGACGAAATGGTAGTGGAAGTGAAAATTTTGTAAATTTGCTAAATTACTAACAAAAAAAAAAAAAGCAGTGAGAGTGACGACAAAGTTTACAGCTCGTCACTTCATATGCTCTGATAATAAGAAGCGTAAATGAGAAGCACAAAAACAACACACTCACATTCACACCTTTCCCTTTTTCCCCCTTTTCGCCCCAACCCACTTTACCATACTTGTACAGCTCCCTCCTCCCTTTCCCCTTTCCAATCCACATGCCACCACTCACGCCTATGGCCATGGCTGTTGCTCCTCCCCTCCCATGATTCCACACTCCGCCATCCCTCATTCTCTACTGAGAAGAAGAAGAAGAAGAAGAAGAAGAATGGAAGCAAATCCGGTGGCAATGGCAATGTTACTATTATTGGCAATGTTGGTGGTGAGTTCGCACGGTGAGCCGACCGCAGACAAGCAGGCCCTGCTCGAGTTTCTCTCGAAGGTCCCCCATGAGGGGCGCCTGCAGTGGGACTCCTCCTTCTCGGCGTGCAGCTGGGTGGGCGTCTCCTGCGACCCCACCAACTCCTCCGTCTACTCCCTCCGCCTCCCCGGAGTCGGGCTCATCGGCCAGATCCCCCCCAATTCCCTCGGCCGCCTCTCCCAGCTCAGAGTCCTCAGCCTCCGCTCCAACCGCCTCTCCGGCCCCATCCCCTCCGACCTCTCCAACCTCAAATCCCTCCGCAATGTCTACCTCCAGCGCAACCAGTTCTCCGGCGGATTCCCCCCCAGCCTCACTTCCCTCACGCGCCTCACGCGCCTCGACCTCTCCTTCAACAACTTCACCGGCCCCATCCCCTTCGCCCTCAACAACCTCACTCACCTCACCGGCCTCTTCCTCCAGAGCAACGCCTTCTCCGGGAAGATCCCCAACATCGCCGCGCCGCTCGACGCCTTCGACGTCTCCGATAACCGCCTCAACGGCTCCATCCCCGCCGCGCTCGCCAAGTTCCCCTCCTCCGCATTCTCCAACAACGTCGATTTATGCGGCGCGCCGCTGCCGCCCTGCAACCCCTTCTTCCCCGCCCCGGCCCCCTCGCCTGACGAATCTACTCCTCCCGCCGTCGCCTCCTCCAAGAAGAAGAAGAAGCTCTCCACCGCCGCCATTGTCGGAATTTCAGTCGCCGGCGGGTTACTCGCCCTCCTCCTCCTCCTTGCCCTAATTTTCCTCCTAATCAAAAAGAAAAAAGGAAGCCAAACAACGAAGGCATACAAACCGCCTTCGACCACCGCCGCGGCGGCGGGAGCCGTTGCGGCGGGGGAGGTCGGAACCTCCTCCTCCAAAGACGACGTCACCGGCGCCTCCGCGGAAGGCGCGGAGAGGAACAAACTAGTCTTCTTCCAAGGAGGTGTCTACAGTTTTGATTTGGAAGATTTGCTTAGGGCTTCGGCGGAAGTGCTGGGAAAAGGGAGCGTTGGTACAAGCTACAAAGCGGTGCTGGAGGAAGGTACAACTGTGGTGGTGAAGCGGCTGAAAGACGTCGCCGCCGCGAAGAAGGAATTCGAGCAGCAATTGGAGATGCTGGGCAACGTCAAGCACCAAAATGTGCTGCCACTCAGGGCTTATTACTTCTCCAAAGATGAGAAATTGTTGGTCTATGATTACATGCCTGCTGGCAGCCTCTCTGCACTTCTCCATGGTAATGCTTCTTCCTCTTTTACCTAATTAAATCGTAATTTGAGATTAAAAGATGCTAATTGGGGATTAATAAGCTTTAGTTGAGAATTGATGACTTCTAAAAGGTGTTTTTGCACACAAGTTTTTGCCTTTCCTCATTATCATCGATTTAGGCGTTTTTCTTGTTATTACAAACTTGTTTTTGCATCTAATGTTTTCATACTGCAAATTCTATGACAATCCATTGATTTATGAACCTCACTTCTGACATTCGTTCGTGTCATAATAGATTGGAGAAAATGGTTATGGGAATTTGAATACATGTGCGAATTATTATGTTTGAATTTTTTTCTTTTAGTTTGGATTCTGTTTAGATTTTTTTCCCACCGCCAATAATAGCTAGGTTCTTGTTTAGCCTTCCTTGCATCAATTATTTGATTTCGCTACCTAACTATCTCTGTTTCCCCTTTTGCTCTTTTATTGCTTTCAAGAATTATTGTGTGAAGCTAAGTTTGGTTCTAAGACTGTTTGAGTGCCACTGCCACTCTATTAGTTTGCAATTATTGAAACTTTGCTTTGTTTAGACTTCTTAATTAAGGATTGGAGATGTTTAACGTTGCCATGATTTGCTAAAAGTTTGGTCTTTTTTTTATTAGTATAATCTTATATTTGAAAAAGTCGTTTAAAGCATTTGGTTTAGTATTGCTGCATTTTCTTTTTTCATCGCCGGCTACTTTTACGCGGTTAAGACGGCACTTCACAGTGTTTACATTTTTAATCATGCTCTGAATGTTTCAAGCTTGGTGTATTATTTGCTTCGATTATTTATGTTGGTGGATTATTTTTCAAATTATAATAAGTCGTAATGCGCATGCAGTGGGGTGCCTTTACAAGTATTCTTTCAATGATTCACAGCCCTACCAACATACCTTTCCTTGTCTTTAAAGTATTGATAATTTGATATAATCTTTTCTTTTTTCAAAAAAGAAGAGATTTGATGAATATATATATGTAGCAAATTATTTGGAAAGAGTAGAGGAGATGATGCTACTTTTTCTTCTATGTTTCTTTATTAAATGTGCCATAACTTTCTTTCTTTTTAAATTAGTAATAATAATAAGGCTCCTTGCCCCTACATTACGCTATAGATGTCACATGCTTTTGACCCATGTGCCCTTATTTTAATCCTAAAATTTGATCTTTTTCATGAATGTATCTCTTTTGGCCAAAGCACATGTTGACGCTGTGACATACATTCTCCATTGTCAATTTGTCGTTGATCAAATATATTAAGAGTAATTAATTCAAAATAAAAATAAAATAAGATTCATGACAGTCAGACAGTCCAGAAATTTCTGTGATGGTTATATTAAAATATTAGATCATGCTCTGTTTTTACACCTTGCATGTAAGAGAGATGCTACATTGTAATGAATGTCCTATTTATTCCTTTATTTCTTACTTCTTTTGTAATAATAAATTTTGAGTTCTTGCATTCACAAACAATTGAGGCTTTGGCTCATGTTTTTATGTGTGTTAACCCTTCCACCTAACATAATTGATGGTATGCCATCTTGCTGGAGAAAAAGATTGGTTTTTTCCTTTTCCTTCATCATCTCTACACCATGTGGAATGTTAGGTATAAATTGGATGTTTGTGTCGTGTAGGTAGTCGAGGGTCTGGCCGAACCCCACTCGAATGGGACAGCAGGCTGAGGATAGCAGTGAGTGCTGCGAGAGGGCTCGCCCATCTCCATGTGTCAGGAAATGTGGTCCATGGCAATATAAAGTCTTCCAACATCCTACTCAAACAAGACAATCTAGATGCTTCCATATCTGACTATGGCCTAAACCCTCTCTTCTTGAACTCGTCCCCTCCCAACCACCGGATCATGGGCTACCGTGCACCCGAGGTTCTTGAGACCCGGAAGGTCACATTCAAGTCGGATGTTTACAGTTTCGGAGTGTTGCTGTTGGAGCTCTTGACCGGGAAGGCGCCTAACCAGGCCTCGTTAGGCGAGGAAGGGATTGATCTGCCGAGATGGGTCCAAAGTGTGGTCAGAGAGGAATGGACGGCTGAGGTGTTTGATGTGGAGCTAATGAGGTATCAGAATGTGGAGGAGGAGATGGTGCTGCTTCTCCAAATAGGTATGGCTTGTGTTGCTACGGTGCCGGATCAGAGACCATCAATGCAGGAGGTCTTGAGGATGATCGAGGATATGAACCGAGGGGACACCGATGATGGGCTGCGCTCCTCAGACGACGCATTGAGGGGAGGGTCGGACAGCCAGACACCTCCCGTGGAGTCGAGGGCTTCACCTCCGGGTCTCACACCGTAGGTAACTCAACTCGAGTCAAGTACAGCATCAGTACAAATCTTGGGAATAATTGGAAACAAATCCTGCAAAATGCCAACGGGGAAATAGGTTTGATATTTCAAGATGCAGGATGGTCCAAGAATGATGAATTGGTCCCTCCCTCTTTAGCTCTTATATTCTTTTTGAAGGCATTCTCGCCTTCTCTTGTTTGATTGTGCAATGATTTTTCATTTTTTTTGTAGAGCATATTAGGATTGTTTGTTGTGGGTTTGAGATTTGACAGTGTCAAGGACACCAACGGTTCCTTATCTTCGATTCTTTATCTTATTTTTATCACAAGTAATTCTCGTCTTGTTTTAGGCTCTTCTTGAACGACCTTTTTGTATTTATCATGTTGAGTTTGATTACATACAATCAACACCCCTGACACGTGTAACAATCATATGAGAAATCAAACACAACCCAAAAACAAAATTTCTTACCCCTCGCTTTACCGTTTTAACAATAACCAGCTCCTTTAACAATCTGCAGATGCTGCACTCGAAATTGCAGGCAACATAAAACTAAAAATATAAATACACCTCTAAATTACAACTGCTTTGCTGAATTTAGATTGGCCATTTCTCAATCCTATCTTGTTTTGGTAAGATGTCCCTTCCTCGTTAAGGAATTTTGTTGAGACCAGCCAAAAGAAATTGTAAAATCTTGAGCGACAGCGCATGTTGGTTAAAGCTTTCATCATGAAAAGCGTAAGTTTGAAGATGACTTAGTCGTTGTAAATGGAGCTAAAGAAGAGAGGCTCAAAATCGACACCGACTGGAGTGAAAATTCCCCCAAAAGCAGTCACCACGACAACGACTCCTAAAGTTGGATCCTATGCAGTGGGCAGTGCTACCTAAAAGAGTCAAAATTAATCTTTAAGTAACAAACTTTACAGTTCAATATATTAATCAGCCACGTAAATTTTAGTGGGCAACAAAAGTGACCTCAAACTTTGTGTGTGTGAGAGAGAGAGACCAGACTCTTTAATTTGGATTTGTTTGCACAGGTTAGCAAATTAAGGATAATGATGAGTTAATAAAAACAAAACAAAACAAAACAAACATAACAGATTTGTTAAGTAACCACTAAAGCACAACAGAGATGCATAATTCCAAGATTTTTTCTAAGCAAATCACAGATTCAAGGATAACAATGGTGTGTGACCCAGCACTAAGTTAAAAAGGGGAAAAGTTGAACAATGAATTCAGATTGAACTCTACCTGTGCTTCAGTATCTCCTTCCCCTTCCTCTCCCTCTCCCTCTTCCCCTAAATTCAGCTCGACCCGAAGCTCCGGCATCGTCTCTTTCGAAACTGAACATGCTCATCTTTATACTTTTTGCATCCATCATATGAGGATCATTTTGTACCTAAATGTATAACATAGAATATGAGTTAATAAAGAAGCCACCTGAAAGAAATTAAAATTTTGTTTAACTACTGCCTTTACTTTGATGAACTAAAAGAGCAGCCATATAACAAATACACACTCATATAGCATATAATCAAGTACAAAACTGAAAAACCTATATCTATATATTACGGATAAAGGGATACTCCAGCAATGCAGATGGTGGCTATAGGAAAGGCTTGATGCATAAATCAACATAACTGGAATAGTGAATATGAAATATTGTTCGGCAAGAAATGGTTACATGATTTTCCTCCAAATCAAATTGCTTCTGCAGCTGTCTCGCAAGCTCCTCATCCTGACTGTAATGTTGGTGCTCACGTGTTGTCTGAACATTGCTTCCTGTTTTTCTCCTTTCCCACTCTTCAAGTGTGAGCAACGATGAGTCATCTTCTGTATCCTTTCCCCTGCGCCTCTGAAATCTAGAATTGCGATCACTAAAACTAGGCTGACTTGTCTTCTGGAGTAGTTTCTGGGAAGCTGCTTGATTTTGAACAGGTGCAGATGCCGCTACTGTAATAATTTCAAACATGTTAATGTGGCATAAGCACCAGAAATAACTAAAATTTTAAGATGCATATTTCATATTTCAATTTTTTAAAGATGGGTAACTTTGGGGTTTGACCTATAACATTAGAATACATTGAAGTAGATTCTCAGAAGGCTGAATAAAATAAAAACTTTATTATGCACCACTGCAGAAGCTCTACCAAACACCCATAGGCTATATTTAGTTTACCTTTCGGTCTTTCTGAGGCAGCTGCCTTCTCAGGATTTCGATCATTTGTGTGAAGCGGCTTTATTTCATCAGTTAAACCATCTTTAGTTGCAATATTTTTCTGGAGCTGGATAGTCTGGCTTTGATCTCTTGCAGCTACACTTTGTCGATGATCATTTGAGGATGTCCCTGACTTCCATGAAACCCAAAAATATTACAAGTTTGCTTTTAAGTTTAACAATGGAAAACTATGTGGAATGACCTCTTATTCAAACCCAAAGACTCGCAGTAAAGAAATATTCATCAGGTTCCATCCAAGGAGTTACATATCTGAATCTAATAAGATCAAATTTATGGAGAGAATCAAAAGACTCCAGCTTGATATATTGTTTGTTTCAGACTCATTTAGACATTGAAGATGAGCTTGTTCTTTAGTTTTTTATTAGCTTGGTTATTCCATTTATTAACTGTATTCATGTTGCACCAGGAAACTCCATGAAGAAAGTGTTTTCAGCAGACCGTTTTTAGCAAACTTAAGAATTAGATTAAGGTTCAGAGGAAGATATGTATCTGATTTAAAGACTTTAGATATTATAAGTATCTATAAATTACTCCTACTATTTACTAGTTACTTTCTCAATTTGAAGGAATTTAGATGAAAAGTAAATTCAACTTGATCTGGTCACTGTAGCATCTACTGAAAAATGCATACCTACAGAAGACGGAGTGTATGAAGTAGATGAAGTTCCTCGTCCATGTGACCGAACTTCGAACTTCTCGAACGGCGGAGGATAGCTTGATGCATTTTCTTCTGAGGACCTCAATTTGTAGCGAGAGACATTCATGTACTTGCGCTTCAGTTGCCATTCTTCATAAAGGGACTGAACAACACCGCCTAAAACAGTAATTACCTTTTTGTTTAAACACAAAATACCACTACGAATATCAGCTCTACCCTGCAGCTTGACCTGAAACACAAGCACCAAACAAAATAAATAAACCACCAGTGAGTTTTAGTCCAGATACTATCATAAATAGACAACAAGTAGCACAATCTTAGTATATATGTATATTTTCTAAAGCATATACTCCTATCTGCTCCATCTGCTGGCTAAACAAATATGTTTCAAAGGTAGAAGTGCTGCTCAATCAACTGAAAACTTAATTACAAGCAGCTAAGAAGGCTAGGTCATCTATGTATAACATGACTCAAACTAAGTACTGGGTTCGGAAGAGTTTTAAGAGTTAGAAACCTTTGTCCCAGGGCTAATAGCATCTGGAAATGATGGTACGTGAGAGTACTCTATAGCAGTTATTTCAGAATGTCCATCGGTGAGCTTCAATAGTAACAGTCGTCGGTTGCCTGAATTTTCTGAAGCCTCTGCCACAGTACTCCGCGATATATCTCTGCTCGAGCACACCTGTTAATAGAGACAGTTCTGTAAGAGGCCAGATATTCCATGAGTACTTAGTTTCTTGATAGCATAAATACGAAAATAAAAGTTACACCAAAACATGAGTTCATGCACCATAAAGCTTAAGAACAAATTGAACAATTGCAAGTTTGCTCGAGTGAGTGCCACATAAGGGAAGACATATTCGTTCTGTAGTATATTTTTATTAAACTGGGACCTGTACAATCCCTGATGCAGTAGTTTAATTCCAAACCATATTTTATCATTAACCAGAATATTTCATGTTTGGTCTAGTCTCATAAACAGAAAATCATGACCATATGTCTATGTACCCTTATGCTGCTAGATTAGTGCATGCTCAGTGAAACATGAGAAATAACCATTTGTGTATTCTCCTTAATAGGACAAATGCTAGATGATAGTACGACTAAAACCACATGGAGGAATAGACTCATACAACACAAACGACATGTTGATTTCGCAAGAAGAACAACTTTAGTGGCATTGATAACATAGGAAATGGCATGCTTGTATCCATAAAATGCAGAATCATGTCACATTCTCACCCTTTCTGAGTTTAGGTTTTAAAATACTATGACTACAACTCTAACAGTCTACATATACAGAGGGTAAAGCTACTACATGTAGTAATAGGACACTGCTATACATTAATCCGTGTAAAGTATAGACCATCATTTTTGACAGCACACACTTCCGTTGCAGATTTGCTAAACTACTGTTGGCACAAACAAATCCGCACGAAGCTAAACTCTAATGAAGACTTTATAAATCATTCCGGTCCAGCTGGATATATTCGAATTTACCTTCACTCTCATTCATATGTTGACACACATCGTTCACTCTTCAAAATGAAAACAAATGCATGCTCTACAAAAGTCTGTAAATAACACCATTCACAGTTGAGTGCTTGATGGTGTGTGAGTGTGTGGGTGGGGGTGGGTGGGTGGGGGGGATGAGGAATAGATTCCGTTCCCCTCATTTTTTCGGAAATGAGAATTACTATTCGGGAATCATTTCCCTAAATCAAGCCACCATATTATTTCCATTCCCATCTGCATCAGTCAGGCATTGCAATTTGCAAGAAAGAAATAAATTATTACTTTAGGATCCGATTCGCCGCATTTCTAAGTTTGGTAATAATATACCTGAAGCACAATTGGACCTTGAAGATGAGAGGTTTTGCGGAGAAGAGAAGGTTGGGGCAAGGATTTTCCGCCAAACGATCGCAAGTCAATATTGAGAAGCTCTGATTCAAGTGAATCGACTGTGGCGGATGGTGTGATGAGCTCTCGAATTCGGTCCGTATCTCTCAAACACCAGCCTCTGGCGGCGAGAGCTGCTTGGAGCTGTGACTCTGGAGAAGAAGAGGACGCGGCGGCGGCGGCCATGTCTAAGGCCCGACGGAGATGGTTAGATAGAGGCAGTGTCGTTTAAACATATATCGTTTTTGCAACGTAGGCATTGAATTGTTGCAGATTGACGAACAATTTAACACTATATACAATCTAGTCTGTGCATTTTTTACTTTTCTTTTTAATGTGTGTTTTTGAGAGAACAATCTAACGAAAAAAAAGGGTAAATATCAAATTAAATCCTAAATTATGTGTTTTGTACCAAAATTATCCTGAACTTTCAATAATATCAATAAAAGACCTAAATTATTGATATTGTACCAAATATATCCTTATTATTATTTTTTATTTATAAAAAGATGACTAGGATGCCACATGGCAAAA
>JAYJMF010343247.1:0-12417 GCA_036873715.1 Salvia sclarea
AATTAATTAGGACCAAATTTTTTAAATAAATTGTATTACCGAACAAACTATAATATTTTATGTTTCATGTGTAATATCCTTGAATTTTTTATTTATAATTATTGCCGTACAATGCACGGATGGACAAAACTAGTAACTAATAAGTAGTCAATTGAAATCAAACTAACAAACTAACAGCACTTGCAATATTAATGATGTGACGTTAATGTAGATCACGTGTTGGAGTTAATTGAAACTGAAACCAACATATCCATATCACTAAATTCCACTTGGCAAATGCCACGCCATCTTAGATTAATTAGTTTGAGTCTCCCATGATTAGTGGTCGTTTTGTGCTGCTAATCACATTTTTAGCGGATAGGTCCTATATCCCCTATTCTTCGTGCGTCACCGTGTATTACTATTAATTTCATTATTTTTAATAACTTTTTTTAGAAGAAAAATTTATTATTATATAATATATCATGATTAATTAATATTTATAATAAAAAGTAGAATTTTAAAAAATCATATACCATGATTTTGAAATATTTAGATTAAAAAAGTACTTATTTTGGTTGATCATTCTAAAATGGTATATAATTTTTTAAAATTCTAAACTTTTATTATAAATATTAATCATGATATATTATGTAAAACTAAATTTTCATTCTACAATTCTTTTTATTAAAAATAGTGAAATTAATAGTGGTACACGGTGGCACACGAAGAATTGAGGACAGATCCCATCCGCATTTCTAGAGTAAGATCTCCGTTCTAACTAAATGATATTGTATATGTATCATAATTAGAACATTATATGCATGTAATGCACAGCCATTGTTTTCAAAAGATACATGTATTCATCTAATTGGAAACAAGTGTTAGAGATGTGAGCAAAGCTGGAGGAACTTATATATCTGCTAAATCATCGCACCATTTGTTTTTTTTTTTTTTTTTTTTAATTTTGTGTTTTTGTAATTTTTTGGAACAAAGATAGTTTGTTCCAATAGGGAAAAAAGACCGTCTCCCCACAATAGAGGTACAAAGCAACTAAATCAAAGAACAAACTACTAGCTACAGGTTGCTACACTCTAGGATAGTCTACCAACGTATGACAGAAATCTTGTAGTTTTGTATCCAAAAGACAATGGCCAACGGATCTCTGAACAATTACTCGAAGAATAACGGTCATGGGACAATTCTTCTGCTGAAAGATACGCCTATTCCGTTCAATCCAGATTCCATAGATGAACTCAGTGATGAGAGCTTTAAATACCCTGCTTTGGGGTTTCTTTCCTTTAGAGCCATCAATAAAACTCACACCAATAGAGCACGCCATCCTGCAGAAATGGTGGGACAACTAAATAGCAAGTTATCCAAAGATTCATTCTCAGTCTTGCAGAAAACACAAAGAGCTTGGAACTTGAGTAATCTATCTTTGGTATTCAGTCAATTCCACAAAACCACCCAAAGAACAAACTTAGCCTTAGGAGTAGCTCTATTGTTAGCAACTAATTCTTTCCACACCACGGGTTGAGATTTTGTAATTTTGTATCTTTATAAAATTTTCAATTTTAGATCTCTCCAACTTTAATTTGTTTTTGCCTCTCCGCTAGCTAGAGATTGAGAAGAATAATGTAACAATTGGGTGAAATGGGAGATAAATTAAAAAAGGTTGAGATTGGAAGGGTAGAGGTCAACATGGCCTGCTCTCAATGTGCTTTTCTATGACAAATATATATCCTTGCTTCCAAGGCATTCTATCTTTCATCATGAGAGCCACCACTATTATGAGTATTATCTTGTAACTGTTATACATGACAAAAGTATATCAAACCACTAACAAAATATAAAATTTCACTAAACCACTAAGCTATCTAATATATACATCAAACCTTTTCGCATCGACTCCCATTTTAATACATAGATAATGTTGCTGGAAACAATTTAGTTTTTGAGCTCGTCCGTAGTGCACCTTCGGCTCCCCTCGCTCGATTCATGTCTTTGAATTTTTCTATAAATATAAAGTGATGTATATATACATAGGAGCACAAGAATTTTTGCCAAGTATTTTTCTTTATGTGTACTTGTCTTGGACTAGTTGATTACAATCTTAAAATTTCATTCTTATTTGAGCGAAAATAATAACAACTGGAGTTATAATAAATGGATTTTAAACATAACTAAAAAGTAGAATTATTATGAAACTGTAAAATTTTTCTAATGTGGCAACATTGACAAAAAAAAATCAAAGTGCACTGAAATTTTAATTGGGATATTCTATTGTATTTAAATGTTACATCTTATATTAAATAAATAGATGAAGCAGATGTGGAAAATTTTAGGATTTATAAATAATAAAAGTTATGATATATATTTTCTTTATATAAATCTTAAATTCTAAATTATTGAATTGTTACATGTTTATGAGTCTATCATCCACATATGCAATAGAAAACGTCACATGTGCAATAAAAGATCTAAAGTCCTTAAATTTATGGTGCAACATATAATGATTTGGCATAGGGCTGACAATTTTTTGTCACAACACAGAAAAAATACGACGAACACGCATAAAATGAATAGGTTAATGTCCAGTCTTACCGTGTTCATGTCCTTATCGGGTCGACACGAAAATTTCGTGTCGTGTTCGTGTAACACAATAACTTTCGTGTTGTATTCGTGTTCGTGTCAGATCGTGTCACTATAATGTCGTGTCAACACGAAAAAATTGTTTCATCTTCGTGTTCGTGTTCGTATCGTTCATGTTGGGAAATCAATTCTCCATTCAAACCGGGAGAAATAAAAAAGAACAAGAAATAAGATGAAGAAAAAAGACACAATCACCAACACAATAATTTAATGTGGACTATTCCAAATTCGAAGAAAAATCACGGTCCACAGGGAAAAATTCACTATGTAATAAATTTCTACAATCATACAACATTCCTCTCCCTCTCGACCCCCCTACACTATTACAAGCCTTGAAAAACTCTCACCCCTCTAAACCAAGAGTAAAGAATTTCTAACTAGAATTAATCACAAGATTGTAGAATAGTGATTGATACAATTGTATCAAAGACCTCAGAGTTTCTTAAATAGCATAAGGAACTCCTCCTACTTTGATACAAATTCGATGTGGGATAAACTCCCTTTTATTTTAACACCAGGAAATACTCAACAGTTCCCATGTTTGTGCATTTTGTGTCCTGTTCGTGTCAGGCATATCCTTAATAATCGTGTTCATATTTGGCCTTATTATATTGTATCGTTATTGTGTCGACACGATAAGGACACGACATGCACGAATTGCAAGCCCTAAATTTGGCATGTGATCACATTACATATATGAAGAAATGTTGTAATTAAATTGATCACGCAGGCAATTCTATATTCTCTTTAGCTTAAACAATAAGGTTATATATCCTTTAAAATAGGTTGTATTATAAAAAATATACAAGAGCTTATGATGGGAAATATTGAAGTATATATGCCACTTAGTGACTTAGATAGTAAATTACATCCTTAATGCACTTTTTAGTATAAAAACTTTACAAGGCTAGGATTATGTTATTTCATATTTGTAAGTAACGGAAAATATATATAACATAATGTCTTAACTCTTAACCTTAAGCCGAATATAATAATATAGAAAATATTTTAACGTTTTAATAATTTTGTATCCGACACTAGAATACCTATATGTCATGTAGTGGCGTATCTACAATGGGGCAGTGGGGGTGCAAATGTACCCCCAAATTTTAATTTTTTTTATTACTATTATATATTCATTAAAAATATATACATATGTTAGTTATGCCCAATTATTACATATGTTAGTTACGCCCAATTATGCTCCCCCTAATTCCTTTTTCAAGTTTTGACCGCTATTTTTCACCTCTATTTTTCTTTTCCCCTTGAGCGTTCAGCCGCTGTCCTCTCCTCTGTTTTTTCTTTTTTTTTTCTCTGCACAATAATATTTGTCCTCTGATCAATTTATAAATAATTGTTTGGTCATTTTTACTGTGAGAGACGTATTTCTACAAGTTTCTGATGAGGATGTTGTCAAACACTTTCACCAAACGAAGACTCATCGATTAATAAATTAGGTAGCCATGTAATTTCCTTTTTGCATGTATTCGATATTGTATGACTTTGTAATCGAACAATGTTTCACAATATATTATTTTTAATGTTATCTTTTTAAGCTTATATTTGTGTAATTATGAATTTTTCGTACCCCCATTTTCAAAATCCTGAATACACCACCGATTGTCATGTTGATTGTTGAGTGTTACTTTTAATATATTGAGTTATGTTTTATATTTGGCATAAACGTAGGGAAACATATCCATAGAAAAGGAAGATAATATGAAAAATGAAAATTGAAAATCAAATTGAAAGTAGATACATACATATGAGCGGGAAAAGGCACAATAATGCTGACATGCCTTTGACAGCGCCGATCAATGCGAAATCACGAGATTAGTCAAACAGAATGGCCCAAAACTGTCCCAACAATTTATTATTAAAACTGAAATAGAGTCACTCACAAATATAAAATCGAATAAATGTTCAAAAACATGGAGTATTTCCTTTTTCCTATTTATTTTCCTGGCCCGAATTTGAACTTCCCTTTGCAATAATAAGGTATGGATAAGACAAACCGAGTTGAGATAATCAGAATATTGCGCAATGAGATTCTGAAAATCGAAATGTGGAAATAATAATCGAGGCCAATTTATATCGAGCAGAATTACGATCCAAATAAAGAAAGTTATGATAATCTCAATTCTCAAGCATAAAATGAAATTATATTTAGAAAAGACGTAATTAAATATAAACAGGGAATCTAGATAGACGTATAGATACAGAAAACTATAAGTTACATCATCTAATTTTTACTGTATGTTATTTACTATTTATGTCACTGTGGACTGCTTCTCTCACAGTCTCTCTCTCTCTCTCTCTCTCTCATACACACACATTCAATGTTTTACCGAACTCACCACCACCATTTCCTCTTAAAATTCAATTGTTTCCCCCAATTTTCTCCGTTTTCTCATTTACAGGTACCTCAATTTTCTCCAATTTTGCCTGTGTGAATTATGGACTACATGATGGAATTTCGCTCATTTTGAATGTTGTTTTGGTTATTTAGGAAATGGAATCACCAGTAGACAATTCTAGAAGCGATTTTGAGGCGGAGACGGATTGTTTATCTGGCGGCGGCGGCGACGGAGACGATTTCAGCGTCGACGAGCTTCTTGATTTCTCTAATGGCTACTCCGAAAAAGAGGAGCAACAACTGGAAGAGCAGCGGGAGACGGAGAAGGGGAAGCTGAAAACCACACCTCTTTGTCAGGAGAGAGAAGGAGCGGTTTCTCTATCTAATGAGGACTTCGGCTCTCTCCACGACGGAGAGCTCTGTTTTCAGGTAAACATGAATTTCTATTATTATTTTTGAATTTGGTGTGAAATTATCGGCGGTTAAATGTTAATGGTAGCAGTTTTCCAAATTGGGGGGAAAATGAGAAACTGAAAAAAAATGGCGGAAATATTTGCAGGCGGAGGGTTTGGAGAGTTTAGAATGGCTCTCTCATTTCATGGACGATTCACTTCCAGATTACTCCCTCGCCGGAAAACTACCGGAGAACGCAAAGGCGGCGGAGCCGCAGCCGTGCTTCACGACTCCAATTCAAACCAAGGCCCGAACGAAGCGAGCTCGGGCCGGGCTCCCCGTGTGGCACGTGTTTTCAAGGGAGCAGTCCGCCTCTCCGCCTTCTTCAACTTCCTCGACGACGTCGTTCGCACCACCGGATTCTCCTGCTCCCGAAAATGCACCGGCGAAGAAGAAGAAGAAGTCCGGCGGCGGAGTGGCGGCACAGCCGCGGAGGTGCAGCCACTGCGGCGTGACGAAGACGCCACAGTGGCGGGCGGGACCGTTGGGGTCGAAGACGCTGTGCAACGCATGTGGCGTGAGGTTCAAGTCGGGTCGGCTCCTACCCGAGTACCGTCCCGCCTGCAGCCCCACTTTCTCCACCGAGATGCATTCCAACAACCACCGGAAAGTCTTGGAGATGCGACGGAAGAAGGAGACGGAGGTGTAATCGGAGTTTATTATGGTCGTATTTTATTAGAAGGTGTTCGTATATACTCAGCTTAACTTTGAGGTGTGAATTTTGTTGTCACGCTCGTTTAATTTGAATGAAATTAGATAGGGTATATATGAAATGTTATTCGAGTACACCGGTTTAACGTAAACTCGCATTTCAACGAATGTACATTCTTTTTCATGGCTCCGTGTTAGGTGAGGTAGGTTACGAGGCAGTCAAGTTTAATTAGGAAAGACTTATTCTTTTTCTATGTAATTCGAATTCAAATTCTCTATTTTCATTCGTGTCATTGTAAATTTTATTTTTAGATCATGTTTTATTGGCTAAAAAAAGAGAAGAAAACAAATGGTGGTTGGGCTGTGGTTTAAAGGTGGATTTCAATCCACTCGAGTTATTCTCTTTAAAAATAGAGTTATGTATTGTAAGTACGTTTCAAAAAACATTGATGAGATTTCTGTCGTCATTTTCGATCATATGTTTTTCTCTGTTCCATCTTTGCACCATCTTTCAAAATATATACTCCATTTTAACCAACTTTCGCGTAGGGAGAGTAAATTTTACTTTCACTTTATTCAATTCTTGGTTGTGGTTGGATTGTATACGTTATATTGTACATATTTTTTTTTCCAATTTACAATGATACCCCATCTATATTTACACACTTGAGATGACTCGAATTCCGAACCATTTATTGTAGGGGAAATGTCTTATCAACTGAGTTATACTTCGTTATAGTATATGTTATTCTTTTTAAGAGAATATGAATAATTTCAAACGTATTATGTTGTCATATTAAAATAATACTCCCATTGTCCCGTAAAAACAGTCATAATCCATTTATAGAAACTATACCCCAATATTTTATTTTTACTTTTTAATGTGGATTTCTTTCTCCACTCACAACTAATGTGGATCTCTTTCTCCATTCATAATAATTTTATTAATATTTTATTCATTCATAATAATTTTACCAATATTTTCTTAAAATCCATATCCTCACTTCTTAGGATTAAGCTAAATGCTAACTTACATAAATATACGTTGACATGTATGCAAGATTTGTTTAATGCTATATACGTGGAATTCTATTCTAGGCGTAGCGAAATCAATTACATTTGACAAGAGGAACCTACTTGTAAATAAATATTGAACGATGGTTAAAACTTAAAATATAATAAATATAATAATAGAATATAACTAGTTGCTTCATAACTAGTGATGAGTCCCAAAATGATTATTAAGATCTTGAGACTTCTCATCGAATTTGTATTAATGTGGGATAAATCAAGTCAAAAGTTAAAAAAAAAAACTAAAGTTTGAGGAAAAAGATGAAATAGAGAGAGAAATATGTATGATGTCTATAAGTGGCTCATACTAAAAAAAAACTTTAAAAAATTAGTTAATTTAGTGGGCTATACCACTTTACACACTAAAAATGAAGTTACTATTTCCAGCAATTCAAAATTGTGGTGTTTGTATTATTGTAATGTGAAGTGAAGACAAGGGATATATTGTTTTCCAATAATACATGAGGCCCTATTTATAGAAAAAGGAGTTAAATCTAGCACTGAGGGGTCCATTCGGCTTGAGCCTCGTTAAAACCTATAAGGCGAAAACACGATGGAAAAAACACCTTATAGGGAAAAGAGTGCTCGGTCTATCTGTTGTTTACATCCTCGGATCTGGCATCCTTGGCATGTCAAAACCACCTTTGGCGTAGAATAGCAGAACCACCTTTAGCGTTGAACCGCAAAACAGCCTTTGGCGTGTCAGATCTGCACTTGGTGTAGACAACATTTTGCCGTAGAACCGCCTTTGGCATGTCAGATCTGAACATGGTATAGAACCGCTTTTGGCATGTCAGATCAGCACATGGTGTTAGAACCGCGTATTTCCTATCATATCGAATAACGGGTCTTCATGGGCTAAATCAGTATAATATAACATTGGAATAAGTGGGCCTTGGGCCTTCGGGGATTGGGCCTTCAAGAGGTTTCCTTTCGGCAGAGGAAGGAGGCACCGAGGCATTCGTCGATTGGTGGCGTGGGAAAGGGGAATTTCTACCAGAGAGGAGTGCACAAAACCATCCTCATCAACTAAGGATAACAGTGTGTCGATATAGTTTTTAGAAATTTAGTTTTTAATCAATCTTTATTTTTTCTTATTATTATTATTATTGTTATTATTATTATTATTATCATCCTGTTTACTTAATGACGTTCGAGTTTTTTGTGAGGTGTATCTGATATCATAATAGTTCATATTAATTATTTAAATGTTATATAAATTGAATTGGTTCGAATGAATAATTAGTGAATAATTACCATATGAATTTGAGATGAGTATGTATAGTAAAACTAATTACTATGATAGATTTAGATAGAATATGAGTGAAAACTTGAAACGATTTTGGATTTGATAAATGCATAATGAGTGGATACCAATTCAATACCATTCATAGTCATCACATGAAAAATGGTGCATGCTAGCTTCTGAATTAAATCAAATATTTTGGGGGAAAAAGAAGCGTGTGTTTGCAAAGAGAGCTTGCGTTTTGTTTTCTGTTTATACTCAATTTATGTGCGTCTTGATTTTTTTTTGGAAATCGATGATTATATATATTATTAATTAGGTCTTGCTTTTGAATGTTATATTTGGTGAGATGCATTAAATATAATATCTAATTATCTATTGTGAACAATCATGTTTGTATCTTATGCATATTATTTTTCATGGCATAGTAGTATGCGCAACCTTGAGATGGGGTCGGGATACATTTTTTAACTTTGTAAAATTTATAGTATCATGTAAAATCTTTTAAAATGCCATCATTTATGAAGTAGACTAAAATTGATTAAAATAATTATATAGTTACTTTTAAAGAACAAAACTAAGCAAATAAAATCAAAATAGTACTGTACAAAAGAACTAGAAGAAAAAAAAAGGTTGTTAAAAGAAACATAGAAAAGAGAGACTTTTTCATTGTTAAACTTTAAACAGTATAAGCTAATTCGTCTCAAATTCATTACATTCCATTTTTATTTTCATCTATTTGGTTTGGTTATGAATTTTAATATTAATAATTTAGTTGGATGTATTTGTGAGTATGAGGATCTCACTTGATTGGTATTTTCAAAATTTATTATTTTTCGATGTACTCACTTCGTGCACAAAAAGTGTTCCACTTTGTGGACGACACAAGTTCTAATAAAAAGTGAGAGGAATTGTGTGAGTGGAATATTGGTCCCACCATGTGAGGGTTGAATTATGAAGACTTTTTTGTCAAAAGAGGAAAGTGAAACACTCTTTGTGGACAATATAAATTAAGTGGATTTGCATACATACTTTGAAAATTGTCAAATTAATACACGAATTTATACATTATTGTAATTTTCCACAATCTATATGAGTCAAAATTGAATCTGACATGAAAGTCTATATGGAACCACTCATGAAAACAACGTCAATTTGATTATACAATGAAATGATGAATGAAGTAAAAATTAAAATTATTTTTTGAATCCATCTCTCACTTCCTCTCTCTCCCTCTCTAACCCCAATTGCCGATTTCCAAAATACATTTCCTGGCTATCACCTCTTCTCGAGTTCCGCCCTCAATTCATCTATGGAGGTCTTCGCTCGTGGGATATCGATTATGTCTATAGTTCGAGTTAGAGAGGGACAGAGAGTAGGTGTTAAGTGAATTTAAAAAATAATTTTCATTTTTACTTTATTTATTGCATAAACAAAACGACGTCGTTTTAATGAAGTGGTGCTACATGGAATGTCAGGTCGGATTCAATTTTGACTCATATTCGAATTGTGTGAAAATAATTACAAAATATCTAAATTCATGTATTTTTTTTTATAATTTTTAAAGTTTGTGTGCAAAATCAATAAATATCAAAGTTTGTGTATTTTTTTGACAACTTTTAAAATTTATGTGTAAAATCAAAATGAGCCAAAAGTTGATGCATTTAGGAAACATAAAGGGGTAAAGAATTCGCGAACGGTTGAAGATTTTTTTTAAAACTCAAATTTGTTTTTTTTTTTTAACGAATAAAAGGAGAAAACGAAATAAGAAAAGAGACGAATAGAAGAAAAGTGAGACAAAATTTTCCGTAAGTTTGGGCCTCTTGTAAACATCCAAATAATAGGATGAGTTGACCTCCGTAGATGTAGCCCAGGCTCATTATAAAATTGTGACATGGGCCGCATCTATTCGAAATCCAGTCCACAACAATGAATAGTTTATAATATGGGCTAATTAAATTATTTGGGTAAGGAGTGTATAACATGTGAATAAAAATTAGAGATGATCTCGTGTGAGAACGTTATCATGTGAGGACATATGACGTTCGTCATCAATACAACTAACTTGAAAATGAGGTCATATTTATTTAAAAACTGTGGGTATCGTACCTAGTTAAAAATTGTCTATTTAAGTATAGCCTTCACGCGTCCTCACATGATAATGTACTAACAAAAATTTATATATTTAAAATAATAGACGTTTTAATGTGGATGTTTCCCACCATGAGATGCATGTCACTATTTTATGATTGAAATAAGTTCGAGTCTGTCAAGCCCTTGGTAGTGCTTGTCGGTATATCTAAGAAAATTATAAGAGAAAATGTTTTTTATTGATTACTACCATGATATTAAAACTTTCTACTTTTTCATGTAACTCGTGGCCCGTTAAAATAATTATTAATTAATAATATGGCAAAATAGTCTGAAAATTGCTGAATTTTATCCAAATTCTTATTTTGCACACCAATTTGAAAATCGGCGTGTATATTATCCAACTTTTAATTTAATCTCCTTTTGCACACGGCGTTGACTTCCAACCAAAACGATGGGTGATATGTTGTGTCGTTAGAGTGGTGAGGTACTAAAAACACTCAATGTAACATCGTTTGAATGAAGATGTACTAAAAACACTTAATATGATGTAGTTTGAGTAAATGAGTATTAAAAACGACGACTTGTCAACCATCGTTTTGGCCTAAAGTCAACGTCGTGTGTAAAAGGAGATTAAATTAAAAGTTAGATAATATACACGTCAATTTTCAAGTTGGTGTGCAAAATAAAAATTTGGATAAAGTTCAACAATTTACAAGTTATTTGCCCTTAATAATAATTTCGCTTGTGTGCAAGATTCAAAAGGAAGAATATTAGTGGTAGGTAGCATCTTAAAAAAATTAAGTGAAAATTAGGAGAAAGTTTTGATGAAAATTAATTGAAGATTTGAAAGAAAAAGTGAGCATCTTTATATCTGTCTTGGAATAAGTATAAGGACATGAGTATGTGTTTGAAATTTCACAAACAAGTTTTGACATTTTCTTTGCAGATATATTACTCCTTTTGAAGACAATAAAATGGACAAGTCTTATCAACCTAGTCATTGTAATTAGTACTGACTTTGTTATATAAAAGTGTGCTCAATTTGATATTTTTTAGTTCATGTTCATTCTTTTTTTTGGGAATTACCTTTATACTTTTACTTCATTTTTTCAATTTATTTATAACAAAATAAAAAATGACCCACACCCTTTATTCTTTAAGAATATAAGATAAGACTTTTTCTCTACTAATTCACATACCCTTATAAGAAAAGTTTAATATTATCTAACTTTTTATTAAAAACTCGTAATCATAATTCATAAAGAGTGAACACACTTATGGGAGTGAGGATTTTAGTTTGCATAAGAGTTTTGGGAAGACGAAACACTCTTTCAAAAGTTCGATTGTCGAATTGAGTGTATCTTTGTATATTGCTAGTGTACCAACACTATTTCAATTGTGATAACGATCAATGGATGTTTAAAAAACCATAAGAATTTAAGGCCATACATATATACATATAGACAAGCATAAACCCATTACATATAATGGGAGTCGCCGGTATTTCACCACATTGTCACTTTTGATCATATAAAAACCACGTGGCAAACAAAGATTGGTGCTCTTCGGTTTCAATTAAGAATTAGGATAAAAACATGCAATTGTTCGAGGAGAGTGCAAGTATAATTGAAATTACGTTTTAAAGTTGGGGGACACTCCTGTGCAGCGTGCCACTGGGCTGCGACATTGTCAATGGTCCGCGTATACCATTCATCGATCAATTTCTTTTTCTTTTTTTTTAAAGGAAAGTTTCATTTTGTATGATTAAGTCAATTTAAAACATTAAAATATCATTTTATATTAAAGTTGTCAAACCGGGGGGGGGGGGGGGCATCGGGCCAAACCCTATTTTACGGGGGGGGCAGCGGGCCCATCGGGCCAAACCCGATTTCCCGGGGTGGGCCCGCCCGAA
>JAYJMF010343268.1:0-12414 GCA_036873715.1 Salvia sclarea
GGAATATATGTTTTAAATGATTATTGCCAACATATATTAATATATTACTCCCTTCATCTCATATAAGTTGTTATATTCCTTTGCACACATGATTTTATAAAAGTAAACAATTGGTGTAAAATGGTGTTAAAAATATATATTTTGTATAAGTAATAGAGGTATCCTGAAAATTTCTAGGCGACACCCAAAAAGGAAAGCATGACAATTTATATGGGAAAAATGTAGTAAACTTCAAAGTAATAAAATTATTTTCATTGTATATATAGTCAGGATTTAAATATAAAAAATATAAAATTTTATTAATTAATTTTTAAATGATAATAATAAAATAAAATTTAAATCAAATCAAATAGCATTATAGTTCGTCCCACGCATTGCGTGGGTTAATATACTAGTTTAGTACCAAAATAAAGGGTTTATGAATTTCATTCTTATAATGTATATCGATACATCCCATTAACCAATGTTATCTTGTACAGTATTTTATATTGATATATGTGAAATATCTCCAACTGAAATTTTGTGCCACTTCGGTAAGCCTTTTTATTCCTTTGTTTGAATTATTGTTTCTTATTAATAAATAATCATGTTGTAGGGGACCAAATTACTAAGCATCAAATAAAAGCTGGTGCTTTTACCTGGACCATCGTATTATTTAAGAATCATGCACCATGGACAGAGAAAATAAAAATAATTAGGTGGAGATGAGTCAATGTCATATGAAAATTACAAGAATTCTTAGGCTCTTTATAATTATTATGTATTAAATCATTTTCACGTATTTTAAAAAATGTTGTAATATTAACACTAAGCAAATTGTTTTGTGGCTATCGAATTGAGTTCGTACATAAATGTTTGAAATAGGATATAGAAAAAGGTTGAGGTAAACTTAAAGGTAATTGACTAATTAGTTAATGTCAAATAATTCTGGCAATCCGACTACATTACTAGTTGTCCCTTTCAGGCCTACTACTGTCTTATCATCTAATTTCAGGTCATTTTATGTGAGACTTTGTGTGGCCGAATTACTTTGATCCAATCCGTGCTCTCGGCTCTTCCGGTTTATGTGGTTTCCATTTTTAGTGCGCCACTGTGTGTTTTAAAAAAATTGATTGCTTTGATGCAGATTTTTCTTTGGGGAGGGGGATTGCAGGGGAGAAAGTTGATTTGGGATAACCTCATTATTCCTAAATCTTTTGGGGGTTTGGGAGTGAGAGATCTTCTTAGCTTCAATAAAGCCTTGGCGCGCTATTAGGGGAGGGGATTGGTTATGGCTGGGAGGATGATCGAAGTAGTGGGTGCTTGAGAGCCTTTCCGATAAGGTTGGGAATTGGTTTGGTGAGTCCATAGTCAGGAAGGTGGGGAATGGGCGGGATACTTTGTTTTGGGATGATGTGTGGGTCAAGTCGGCGTTCCCTAGGTTGTACGGGTTATGTGTGGATAAAAATTGTACGGTGGGGATTGGGTAGAATTGGTTGGAGGAGGGAGCTTAGGAACTGGGAAAATGACACTCTCTTGAATTTGAATGCTTTATTGGATTGCACGAAATGATCCGGACCGGTGGGAATGGAAGTTGGATTCACAGAAAAACGAGCGCTTACAAGTTTCTCCTGGAGCGAAAGGTGGAGGTCATCAGATGATTTGGGGGAATTTTGCTGTTCCTAAAGCTCAGATGACGGCTTGGAGAGGTCGGGGAGTTCTCCACTCTCGCATGGATGATGTCTGCCCCATCTGTAAACAAGCGCCAGAGTCGGTTCAACATTTGTTCTTTGAATGCAGCGAAGTGGCTAATCTGTGGAGCAGCTGTCTCAATTGGATCGGAGTTCAAACAGCTTTACTCAATTTTGCTTCAGCTGGCTGCTATTTGGTTGATTTGGAAGTCGAGGAATGATATTGTCTTTTATAACGGGCTTATTGGAGAAATCAAATCTTTCTTATGGAAATGGATGAGGGAGAAAGACAGGGAATCCAAAACGTATAGGTGTTTCAACAGTTGGTTGGTAATCTTTTGTGTTGTAGTTGGAGCTGCTCTTTTGCCGATCTGCTTGGATGTCGCAATCTTGTGGGGGCCTTCTGTGTTGCGCTGATGGGGGGCTTCTTTTGTTTGGTCTTTTCTCCCCTTGTTTGCTGATCTCTGTTGTGTTGTTTGGGGCACAGCTTGTGCTCTTTGATTTATAAGATCTTCTTTTTTCCTTCAAAACAAAAACATAGTATATATATTGATAATGTCTTGTAGATATTTGAAGTCAGAAATGGGTCCAATTATTGGATATGAGTCACTACAACACAAATTTATACTAGTAGTGATACGATTTTTCAAGATTTCTGAAAAATGCCATTAAATATTGTTACTAACTATTATCATATTATATGTAACAAATGCATGCCACAAAATTTAGGGGCATTTGATGGTGTTTTATTTTTAGTATGTAACGAAAGTATATAGATGTAGCAAAATTTTAAGACACCTATTATGATCCGATCGACTAAAATCGTGTCACGACTAGACAAGTTTGCCAAGGTGAGTCCTCCTTTTATCTAGTAACAAATGAAAGTGTGCAAAAAGGGATGCAATAAATGAAAGGATGTTTGTTACTAGTTGTACAATAAGAATTTACTCTAATCATAGGTAATTAAGTTTTGTTTTTTTTTTGTCTTTTTTTTAAAGTTTGGGGTTGGGGTCCTTGGGGAGAGGAGTTTGAACCCTTAATTTCACATTTATAACGTATTCACCTATTGGAGAGAAAAATAGGAAAGATATTAGTGTCATTTACTAAACATAGTTAAAGTACATAGGTAAGTCAACAGCAATATCTTCACATTTAAAATCACCCATTACTTGAATTTTTCCATGGAGAAAATCTCCGAGACTCATTCAACAAAACCGTTAATTAATGAAATAAATAGTGTTAATTCGATCCTACAAATTGCGTGCTAGTCATCAAACCTATAGCAATTACCACATCGTGCTAATTAATGTGTTTCATGAGACCTTCGGAAACTTTGACGAAATGTACTAATCATCGCGTGTGTGAATAAAATACCTCATTTCACAGTTGGAATATAATTTCCAACAAGGCATGTGAATCATATATACGTGTTAATTAATTAATCACTCAATCTTTCAAGTGTTTTCTCCTTTGTTTTATTCGTTCCGATCACACACGTAATGCCACATATATACATATAGACATAATTCAATGTGTTTAAAAGTTGAGAAAAAAGGTAAGAGTCTATCAACGTACAAATGTCAACAAAGATGCTGTACAAACTATTTCATTGCATGATATATAATGGATTATGAGAGTGGTATTTTATTAGCTAGTAGTATTTGATTTGAGTGTTCGGAATTATATTAATTTCCTCACTGTATCTAACTGTAAATTATAGTCTCATAACTCGTAAAGAAGAATTTAAAAGCAAGATTCCACAACGAGAAAATAAAAAGTGCCTGGAGAGAAAGAAGAGCGTACGATACTATAATATGCCATTGATCACTTATATATTTTGCCGAAAAATATTTAAAATATAAAAGTAAGGCCACTGAGTGAGACTAATCGATATGATATTGCATCAACGCAATATGATAAATTGATAAAGTATAAGATTGAATGTTAGAAAAATAAAATAATCAAATATATTTAAAAGTAGTCGATATATATATCAAGGCAAATGGCATAGTTAACTGAGATTATTTTTATTTATTTATTCTATTAATTTTTATTTTTAGAATTACAAGTGGTACAAATATATAATATCATAATAAAATAAAGTTTAACATCGCACGCAGGTAGGACCACTACACCGTACAAAGACGGGACAACTACTCGCATGGAGGCGGGATAACTACCCACACAAGAGTGAGAAAATACCCGCACAGAGGCGGGATTTGAACCCAGGACCCCTAGTGTCACTGGGTGCCTTAGCCTAGCTGCCTCATCGACAATGGCAGATTCAGGATTTTGAATTTGGAGGTACGATAATCAGGGGTGTAGCCAGACTTTTGGTTTGGGGGCAAAAAATATATGGGGGTTCGGGGGCGGTAGCCCTCGAGCCGATTTTTTGGGCCATATTTTGAAATATATATTGAAAACCTAAGGTTTTACATGATATTTTTAAAAATATATTTAAATTATGAGCTTTAATTTATATAAAAATATTTTTACAAGATTTTTTTTATACATTTGTTTCATCATTTCTAAACTACAAAACTGAAATGAAATCATATCACATATATCCCATATTCATCTCCAAACAAACTCGTTCTTTTAAAAAACAATCAAGAAATTAATTCGGCATAATAAACCTAATTCTATGTTCTAATGTTGCTTCTGCCTTCTGTTCTGCAGTCTCGTTTCCTTCTTTTTCCTTTTTTTTCCTTTTCTTTTATCTTTTTTTAAATTATTTTATTGTACAAGGAATGAAGACTAGTTAAAGTGGGGATACAAATCTAATTTTATTAAAATATAATAAATAACAATATATATAAAAAAAATAAAAAAATTGGGGGTACAACTGTACCCTCATGTCACCAAGTGGATCCGCCACTGCTCATCGACCATTCGCATGGAGGCAGGATACTTATCAACACAAGAGTGGGAAAACTACTCACATAAAAGTGAAAAAATACCAGCACATTGGCGGGATTTGAACCCGGGACCTAATAACACTGAGTACCTCATCTTAACCGATTTGAGTTAGGCCTCATCGACTATTCATTCTATCAGAAGTAAAGGTTAATACAAACTCCAAAATTGGAATGAAAAATATACTAAATTATTCGAATACGGTGAATGCTTAGTTGTTGAGCTTGATTTAAATTATCACTTCCCGACATTTAAAGAATAATAAGCAGTTAGATAATTAGGGGTCCATTGTCTTCTTTGCTTCTTAATTAATTTTTCCCCTTGTAAAGAGATGAGAGAAAATTTAGAAAAAAGAGGATTGATTCCTGGAAGTTGTTTTCCATTGTTTGATAATCTAAGACCCAAGAATCTAGACTTATATTCAAATAAAAGGTGGGTCCAGAATCATATTGCTTGTAATTCTTTAGGACAAAGGCTTATTCAAATATATTGCCAAGAAACCAAGAAGTTGTTCAAATAAAGAGCTCGTGTATAAGATATCATAAAATAGCTTATTCATATATATTAGTTGGAGTTATAGCTACGATCATTTTAATTATAAATCATCACTTCACCAATTAATCCATTCACCAAAATCTGTGACATGATAGTCGAAAATTTCATATGAATCTGCTAAAGTATAACCTTCAAGTATAACTCCTAAGCTAAACCAAAGCCTTAGTTTTTTCTTGTTTTTATTTTTTATTTTTTATTTTTATTACTCATTCTGGTTCATTAAACATGACAAACTATTTTGGGTACGGATATTAAGAAAATATTATTTTTGTGTGTAAAATAGGGCAGCTATTTTTTGTTGAATAAATTTTGAAGGCAAATTTATTTGCTTTTTAGGTATGTGCCATGTTTAGTGAGTCGTCCCAAAATAGCAAAACTACCATATTTTCAGATAAAAGAAAGCATTAGTTACGAACTGAAATACTCCCTCCGTTCACGAAGAGTGTTCCACTTTTGTCATTTTGGATGTCCACAAAGAGTGTTCCACTTTCCTCATTTAGCAAAAAAGTGATGGGACCATTTCTCCACTCACACAATATCTTTCACTCTTTATTAAATCACATGGTGGGATCATTACCCCACTCATACAGTTATTTTACTTTTCATTAAAACCCGTACCGTCCACAAAATAGAACACTCTTTGTGAACGGAGAAAATATACAACGCTAGTCAACAACTCAACAAATGGAAATCGGCTTTTGTGGGGACTACAGTGACATGCTGTGACTTTGGGAAGCTTGAAACTCGTCCTCATGCGCCCACGTGTAAGCCTAATGTAATTCAGTTTGAACTTATTTATTTATAGGTTTTCTTTGTCCCAATTAGATAAATTCTTTTTCTTTTTCTTGAATGCAAATATATAGTGTTGTTTTCATAAATAAAAAATTATAATTTTTTATTACTATTACTATTATTTTATTTTATTTAATTCTATTAGCTTTAATTCAACAGATATGTGTATATTAGAATATTTATTTTTATAATTTTCATTGCTAAAATTTTTTCTTAATTTTTGTAAAAATTATAATTAATTTATATAATTGTGACAGAGGTAGTACTTTAATAGTATCAAATTATTTTGATACTATCAATTGTATCATGAATTATTAAAAATATTTTTTAAATCTTAAATTATTGACTGTGTATCAATCGTGTAATCTACCTATTTTCAGTCACAAACAACACGAAGCAATGGACAATGATAGCTTCAAATTACGATATATTTTTAGTTTGACGATAATTAATCAAACTTATAAGGCGTGTTTGACCCATGAGTCGAATTTTTTTGGTCATATTCTCAAAAATATATTGACAACCTAAGTCTTTAAACGATATTTTTAAAAATAGATTAAATTTAAGAGCTTTTATATAAAAATATTTTTTCATAATTTTTTATACAATCATTTGATCATCTATGACTACAAAGTTGAAAGGAAATCATGTCACATATATATTGCATATTCATCTCCAAACAAATTTGTTCCTCTAAAAAACGGAAACATGAACAAATTCACTCTTGCGTGCCTCTGCGCTGCGTTTTTTCTTTTGCTCCTCTTTCCTCTGCGTTTTTTTCTTCGTGTTTTTTTCTCTGGTTTTGTGCTCATTGCTGCTTCTTTACACTTTACTTTTAATTTCTTTTTGATTTCTTTAGGTATTTATTATTTTATTAATAAGAGATAGTCAAACATGAAAAGAAGTCAACATGGGATGGGAGTACAATTAATTATTCTTAATATTTTCCTAATATCTAATATATATATATAACTAATTATTTTTTTGGGGGTACAACTGTACCCCCATGTCCTTCAGTCCCTTCATCAGGTCCGCCAGTACTTCCGTCCCATGAAACATGTTAAATTTTAACCTAAAAATAGAAACGTGACAAATTTCGTGGGACGAACTATAAAGGAAAACGTAACATGTTTCATAGGACGGGGAGAATACTCCATAAAATATACCCCACTAATAAAATACACACAAAGAATTTTGCAATAGTATATAAGATGCGAAATAATAATTAATAATATTGTTTGATTTTACAAATCAAAATAACAATTCACTTTCCTTAAATAAATTTTATTGATTAGACTTAGATTTCCAATTAGCGTAAACATCAAGGAATCTAGACCATGAAGTATAGGAGAAAGCATTTCCGTCGCTTAAAACTTGATAACTAGTTCGTTAATCAACTAGTCTTTCTTCTAAGGGCAAATATCACATTAAATCCTAAACTATGTGATTTGTACCAAAAATATCCTTAACTTTCAATAATATCAATAAAAGACCTAAACTATTGATATTGCACCAAATATATCCTTATGACCATTTTTTTATTTATAAACAGTTGACTAGGATGCCACATGGCAAAAAAAATGACTATTAAAGCAAAAAAGAATTAAAAAAATATTGAATTAAATTGTAAAAATTATTTAGTTTGTTCCAAAAATATTCTCAACATTTTATTAATAAAAGACACAAAATATTGATATTGTACCAAAAATATCTCCATTAATATTTTTTTAATTCTATACAAATATAGTATATTTTTGCAATAAATTTATTTTCTTTTTTTGTTCTTTTATTCTTTTTTTCCTTTATTCTTAACACTATGGATTTTAGTTGTAAAAGATAATTAAAAAAAATATTTGTTGTGGAATTTATATTTACAAATAAAATTGCACAGTGTTGAGAATAAATGAAAAGAAAAAAATAGAAAATAAGAATAATTTATTACAAAAATATAGAAGTACTATATTTTTTTGGTACAAAATAAAATTTTTTAATGAAGATATTTTTGGTACAATATCAATATTTTGTGTTTTTTAGTAATAAAAAATTGGAAATATTTTTGAAATAAACTAAGTAATTTTTACAATTTAATTCAATATATTTTTAATAATTTTGCTTTATTAGTCATTTTTGCCATGTGGCATCCTAGTCAGCTTTTTATAAATAAAAATTGATAATAAGAATATATTTGGTACAATATCAATAGCTTAGATCTTTTATTAATATTATTAAAAGTTCAGAATATTTTTGGTACAAACTATATAGTTTAGAATTTAAATTTGATATTTACTCTTTTGAGAATGCGTTAAAAATGCAAACACGTGCTTGACAAGGAAAGCTCGGGAACAAGCACACTGCAGCAAGATTCTTCATATTCCTTACAATAATTGGGGTTAAAAGGTAAAAAATCCAACTTCTTAATATGAGCATTTTTTACGACTGAGAGTGGAGTATATATGTATGTATTTATTTATGTTTGTTATTTGAGTCAAACGTGAGAAGAGCCAATTTGAAAAATAAATTGGAAAATAAATTTGAAAAACTTTAAAATAAAACCATTCTACATTTTAAAAAGATTTTAATACTCTTACTAAATTCACACGGTTTAATAAGAATAAACCGTGCAATCGTAAACCGTGTAAGTACATAATGTTATTTTGGATTAAACACGGTCACACTAAACCGTGTAATATGTAAACTGTGTAATTGACGGGATGAGCAAGAAAGAGGAGGGAGATGCCAGCGGCATGGCAGACGGTCTCAAGGCGGCTTGCTCGCCAACGGGGGAGGGCAGCTTGCCACACAGAGGTGGGTGGCGACGGAATGAGAGGGAGGGAGAGAGAGCGAAGGAGAGGGGGGGGATTTGATGGGCATTAATTAATTAATTGAAGGATGTTTTGGATTTTCAAGTTCAAATGGTTAGTATTTCAAGTTCTTTTTAAAATGGGGTTAAAATTTCTCTTTCATCTTTGAAAAAGGCTAGTTTGGTGTTTTGTTCCTTTTTATTTTGTGAAGATTATACCATTTGGTATAAAAAGGAAAAGAAATGGTTATTTAATTAAAACCTTACTCTCATCAATCATAAGTGTATTGAAATCGATTGAGCACCTGTCTTCAATGATGAAGATAAAGCAAGCCTGATGTTCAACCGTCCAAGTTTGTATGTTATAGATTAATACAAACACATGATACCACCAAAAAAATCATATCGTCACATATATTGAGTCAATGCACAAATACAATAAACCAAAACATTTCGTGCATCGTTCATATCGTGCAATTATATTTATATGAACCATTGACAATACTAATCGACGTTACCGGTGGTATTATTGATTTATTGTAGTCGACTGAAGCAAGTAATGGCAATAACACTAAATTATATCCATGTGTTCCAACATCACCAATATATTGAAGCCTATGAATTGAAGTCTATTTTTTTCTCTCACCTCCAACCACCTCTTCATATCCCAACATCACCAATGAAATAAAAGCACTATAAATTCAATTAATATGCCTGTCCACTTTAGTGGAGAAATTTTGGAGCTATATATGCTTCTAGGTTTGTATGCGAATCGAATAGTTTTGGTTCGGTTCGATATTCGATTCGAATATTCGACATTCGATCCGAAATTAGACTTATTGAATACGAAAACGAATGTTTTTTTTATTCGATTAGTTAACGAATACAAATCGAATATTGTGATATTCGAAAACATTCGCTATAATAATAATAATAATAATAATAATAATAATAATAATAAACTAAATGAATATTCGATTCGATTCAAAATTCGTGAATATTACAACGTATGGAATACGAATTGAAAAAAATATTCGTATGGTCTTCGGAATTCGATTTGATTCCATTCGGTTATGCCCCAATATGCTTGTATTCAAATTTTGGAGCTATATATGGTCATAGCAACGTGAATGGTCCTTGTATATCTTTTTCTAACTATTTTTCTGGGCCTTCCGTTTTCCATATTTGAGATTGCAATCATGATAAAATAGATTTTAAGCACAAGTTGGGAACACAATCCCAAAAAACAAAAATTGAAAGGCATATAAAAAAAGTTAATAGAGTAGTTTCAGTTTGCGTGTATAGCAGCAAATTACAGTTTAATTGAGAAAGTGAAGATATATATGGATGAAATTGAGTGGGTGGGTTATTACAAAAACATATCTATATCTGTGAATGAACTTAACAAGTTTAAAGCAATACGGCAGTGAATTCGGGAGATGAGATTACAATGAAGTTTGTTCCAACTTATGAGCAGAGAGTTGCATGACGGCGGAGAGGGGTTGAATGGAGACGAGCGCAGCATTAGCGGCGGCCTCTTCTTTGAGGTGGTATTCTATGGTGGTTCGAGTTAAGCACTGCGAATTCTCCTTCCCTTGAATTTGTTCGACTTGGAACCTAACACGATACAAGGTGAAGCCCAGATCCAGATAGCCTCCTTCCACCACCTCCGTCTCCTTCACCCGATTCTCGTGATCCACCACAGTGAATTTCTCCTTGTAAGACTTCAATCCGCCCTCCATCCCTGGAGGGAAGAAGAGCTCCAGAATGGTGCCGACGCCGCCGTCGCCTTGGACGACATCGATTTTGCTGATGAGGCCGGGGAGGGCTTCCTCCGCCACTTTCGCCAGCTCCAGAGAGCTGTACAGCTTCCAAGCTTCGGTTGCTGATACATTCACCGTTTTCTCGTCGGAGACTGTGCCGTACATTATTCCCTATGCTAGGACTAGGAAGAAAAAGCTATATATATACACAAAATAGCTACCTACCTACACCCCCACCCCACCTAATTAATATTTTATTATTTTAACTCATCAACTTCATTGTTTTTAACTCTACTTAAAACTTATTTTGCACGTCACTACAAACAGGGGACCACACTTCCAATCGAGGACCAACAACTCATCAACTTCAAAAAGAGTTCCTTCAGCGATTGGTGAATAACTTTTTAAATAACCATATCATCTTATTTTAATTAATTATCAGAATCGTCATAAAAAATGTCAAGATGCACGGGGAGATGAATGCTAGACTTAAATTTATTACTATAACTATAACATATCTAATCATCAAAATACTAGTTGTCGGATCTTAAATCCATCACTAATAATATTCCTTGCTAATCTGTATAACTAACCGTTGTTGTATGTATAATTTTATCTTGTAAATTGGCATATTATTTCGGGATTGGGGCAAATGGAGATACAGTCTTTTCTAAATATAAATTATTGGATTTGAAAAGTTTTAAATACCCTTACGGCCTCACTCATTTTCAGAAATTTGCGTCAATATATTATACGGTTTTGTCCAAAATAACACGGTTACGCTGTCTCAAATGGGTGTAATTGTGTTATTTTGAGTGAAACTGTGTAACCGTGTTATTTGCACAACTTACATGATTTCACCCGAGTGAAATTAATGTGTGATTTACAACTATGTTATTTTAGGTGAAACTCTATAACGGTATTATTTACACGATTTACACATTTTTCGGAGAGAGTGTAATCCAACTGGAATTGGTATCCAATAAATGGGCCAAATGTGATAGACCTAAAATTGTCAGCCCATCATTTTTTAAATCCAAGCCCCTTCTAAAATTGGACTATTCAGGTTAAAAGCAAAAATGTAAACAAATGATGAAATAAAGTGAAATGAACATGTTCATTTTTATTAAAAGTTAAAACCTAACCATGAATATGTGGTTAATTTGTTTATTAAAACACCAAATTATTAAGATTTAAGAGAGTTGATCAGTTGTCTTTGTTATTGTAGTTTCACGGCGAGGTCCATGATGTCGGTGATGAGGGGCTGAACGCATGCAAACGAGGGCGTTGCAGCGGCCTCTTTCTTCAAACTGTTGGAAAAAAACAATTAATTGAACTATTATACGTTAAATTAAATGTGTACAACTGTCTTTCAGTATTCCAATTAAAGTAATATGCGAAGGATATATTATGAATTAAAAGGAGTATTATTAATCATGAAATTATATATGTAGATGTCACGAGGAGAATTGTAATTTATTCAAGGATCGAGTTGCAAATCTAGGTTAACTACTTATTATTATGTAACTAGGGTTAGATGGTAGGTAAAATAATAATTTGTATTTCTTCATTAACATTCTATACAGACACCATTATATATCAAGATTCAAAATTTAATATCCATACTGTATATTCAAGATTCAAAATACAAGATTTAATATGGATTCGGGTACCTTTAGCCTTTGATTTGGTTTTCTCGAATTGTCAATATAGAGTTATCATTCTAGGATATAAATTGGTATTAGATATACTATGTGTTCTAAGAAGTGATTCTATTATTGATTCTAGGGCAAATATCAAATTAAATCCTAAACTATATAGTTTGTACCAAAAATATCCTAAACTTTTGATAATATTAATAAAAGACCTAAACTATTGATATTGTACCAAATATATCCTTATTACCATTTTTTATTTA